>JAHREC010000023.1:0-266764 GCA_020081605.1 Albifimbria verrucaria
CCAGATGATAGCACTGTATTGGGTTGAGAGGAAGTCTCTTTGTTGTTTTTATGCTGAATGCGCGCTACAAGTACGGTACAATAGTTGGTATGGAATCTTCAAGAGCCCCTACCCAGAGGTACTCCCAATCGTGGGTCATGGCCAATGGCGGCATACCAAGGTAATCAGACCCATCCACGTGGTGAAAAACCACCGCCTGAACGGGTCCGTCGAGGTCCAGTTTATAGCTTACACGATAACTTTGATTAGTATCCTTGTTCACTTGATATCACACCCTGCCAACAGAGGCGATGACACTGTTTGCTGTTGATTATCATAAGGTGCCTCACCCCTACAAGCGTTAGGGTATTTCGGCACGACTGTGAAGAACTCGCGTCAAGACATCACATAGTATCCCTTTAACGGAGCAGATGAAACGTTTCTGGATCTTATTCGTTAAAGCTTGTTGTGATTGGTTAGGTACTTGGTCTAGGAGGCACATTGGACAGAAAGCACAAGGAGCAAATGACATGTGTAGAGATCAGCTGATAGTGGGGCCGCCGAACTGATTGCTCACAATCCCACTGATAGAGCTGTCACTCAGCAAAGCCTTGGGGTTCTGTGTTGACACAGATATTTCCTTGACTTGTTCATGTTCGTCAATCGCCCATTTTCTACCTTCCATAATGCCAATCGGGTCGGAAAGTTGGCGTATTGGAATGCCTCTCTCATTTGTACTTCGCGCTGCAGCCAGTTGTCATAGGAATCAGTCATCCAATCAACAATGCGCTGACAGTCAATTCTAGGTGCCGGTTGCAATCAAAGTCACGCACCGGTCACGCATGTGATAGATGCAAGGTGCCACCAACAATCTTGTCTTAATCATTGCAATTGACTCAGCTAACTCTGATACTCGTAGGCTCGCAAGATACATTGCGATGCGCAACCTGAGGATTGCTCATACTGTGAGAACCTGAACCTCGAATGCTGCATCACCGACCATCTTACCAGCCGTACCGAACGCAGAGGCTACATTCGGCAACTGGAGCGCGAAAAATCCAGCATGCTGTCTCACATCCGTCAACTCGAAAAACTACTTGCCGATAATGGAGTCGAGGTGAAGGGCTGGAAAGACGAGGATTTGAATCAAAATCCTGCTGCCCATTCATCGTTCTTTCCTTCTCCCGTTGCAGACCGCCGGATACAATCACAGTCCAATGTGGGAGGAGGGGGGTTGGCGACACCCGATGCCACAGACCTTGCACGACATCATCACACGATCGTCCTTCTGACGCACAGACGCCGCTTGTTGGGGATCTCAGTGGCGAGGCTGAAGGCGATGACGACTCGATTATCTTAAGCAGAGACCAACTTCTGAGAGTGGCCCAGTTTCGAAAGGACATCCATCTCTGTAAAATTGGCTAGGATAGGTACGAGGTATGCGTGTGAGTACCAAATAAGCTGCTTGCTGAAGGTGCTGGAGTGTACCTCCTGGCTACGGCTTATGAGGATGTTATGTTCACCAAATGCATGGGCTACAAAAACAGAAAGGAGAGGTTCGGCAACCCGGTAACTAAGGCATCGGGGTCAGATAATGACAACGCGACCATTGGGATAAATCCTCGATATTGTCAAGCGTGGACGTGATAGGAAATCAGAATGCGTCAAGGCTAAGGTAGGTGTGGTGGTATTCTTGATTTCGGGACGTGTGCCGCGTCCCACCGTGGCTTCCTGGAGTCAGACCGAGCGAGCATTAGAATAAATCCTGTTGGACACTTGCTAAACAGAATACCCTTGCAATCTGGCTGATTAGCTTGCGCTCTAGTAGAGCCAGGTCGGTTCCTGTTGATCTTGACTTGATTATGTTCGTGAGATCGCGCTGTTTCTCTTCTGTATAATGCCAATCGAGCCAGGAAGTTGACGTCTCGGGCCGCCCCTGTCTTTTGTGCTTCGTGCTGGACTGATTGTCATATAACCAGCCGTCCAATTGAACATGCGTCGACAATTCGGTTCTAGGTATCAGTTGCGATTGAAAGGACAAACTGGCCACGCATGTGGCCTGAGTACCCTCCGCCACCATCTGCCACCATCTTAAGCGCCAATTTGCTCCAGCATCATCCGCTTAGACACCGTCTGCTCAAGCGCCCATCCGCTCAGGTATCATCTGTTTCAGTATCGTCTGCCTACACAACATCCCGCTCAAGCAGGCATCACCCCACTTGGTGCCATCTGCCTCAGCAACCATCTACTTGCAAAGACCCTTGACAGCGGGGCCATCTGGCCGCAGCTGATCACGTTCCCCACCACTCCAGGGCTGCCCTCCAGGGTTTTGCAGCGGCACACTAACCTCTTTCGAATTAGTGCTACCGCCATCATTCCAGCTGTGGAATGCTGCAAGCTTGTGATTGGAAAGGGCCGTGGCCGAGAGGAAAGCCTATTAATTGTCCCGAGTTGCAGAGCTAAGCCGTAGAAGAATTGGCTAGGAGCAGATCTTCCCATGTGTGGCTATGGCCACAACATTCGCCAACTATAGCCACCCCAATCTTAGCGCATGCACAAGTTGTATCGAATCGTTCGTAACGCTACAAGTAAAGAGCCCAGTCTGACTTCGCATTATGTCCCTGACACTTCCGAGCATGAGCTATCTCTTGAATTTGCAATCTGAACACCGTTAACCAAAAACAAGGCAAAGCCTCCGAAAGCGTCAAGTGCATCTTTTGAATATGCAGGGGCATATTTGTGAACTTCTCGCAGGGTTCGCGCTATTTGTCTCGGAAGAAAAGGAGAACCTGATGATGACGTGCACAGGTACATCACTAACGATACAAGAAGAATGCGGAAATACGGCTGCATCAGGGAAAATGCTGAATTACATGGGCTCGCTTTGTCGTTAAAGTTTCTCCCGTACTTCTGGTTGAACTCCGACAGCTGATGGCATTCGGCCAAATGACGAGATCCCTTGTCGGCCAGGGAGGCGAGGATGTTTTGACACTGGATTTCGCACACTTCTTTACTCAGGGATCTGATATCGTCAATTCTTCTTTCTAGCAATAAAGTCTTTGTTTTACGCGGTTCAATTATGCATGACAGTCTCCCAACTTAGACATTTTAGTTCCTACGGTGGGGATCACTTCTGGAGCAACACGTAGCTTCAGTAATGGTTAAAAGTCGCAGCTACTTGCACTCGCGCAAAGGATACGAAAAACAACTTCCCTCGAAGGAGCTCGTTCAAGAATGACTAGCTGCACTGTCCTTAATCATCCGCCAGCTAGTGTATGTGTGGCAGAGCAGCTCCACACGCTTGTCGTTCTAGTATCATCATCAGATGCAGCCGTCCGTTTCGCAATGGCGGTGCTCCACAGTGTCAACAATACCACTGCAGGCCATTTGGACGGAGACGTATTTGCAATGGGGTATGCGATAACAGATTGTCCGGAGGCTATAGTATTTGTATTTGGAAACTTGGCAATATCCTACCCAGGATTGTATACGATACGTGTGGATATTTACGAGATTACAAATGAAGGCGCAACGCTCACTTGTCAAATCGAAACAGATACTATCTCGGTGTTCAACAGTCAAGCACTGCGGTGCGACAGTTCCTAGTCGTGCGCTTAGCGCCAATTTATATGCAGGCCAAAAATTCTACAGATCAAGTAAGCTCTTGGATCTCGTGAGCGCCACCGCCGGAATCTTCAAGCCAGTGGATGGACCTTTATTACGGACAGCTATCCGGGTGTGGCAAAGGATGCATACCGACAAAGAATTATAGCATTCCAGAATCGGCTTCTCTCCCGGTGTTTGGCTCAGATGCACGCTCTGATGCAGGGATTTCTCTTCCAAACTCTGGGCAAGCTGCCTCCTTCCCAATTTCAAATGCTTCCCCAACAAGCTCTAGTCGATATATACTGCCTCATTCAGGCCGAAAGCCGCTCCAGGGACTATATCTCTTCAGATGCACACTCTGACGTAGGAAGAAGTCATGCATACGTCGACGAAGACCACCCTCCAGGACCCCTATCCATCTATCGACACAGACCCCTAGCTGTCTCGCAGGTAAGCTATATTAGCTCAGTCCCGCCATCAGGTCAACGTGCCTCCTAGATGTTCGGCCCGGACGCACGCTCTGAAATAGGTGTTTCTCCTCCAAGCTCTGGTCAGGAATCGCCTGTTCCAACTAGCCACGACCCCCTCCCCACAAAGCCCTCCAGAGCGCGATCTTACGGCTGGCCCTGCAAATACGAACTTAGATACTTCCTACATCAAGCTCTAGTCGACACCCACTTCCGCCATTGTGTCAAAACACCATCGACGAAACAGGTGGCTTATTGAAACCAGCTTCTTTATCCACCGTGCCTGCTCGAGTTACTTCATCTACAGGTAAGAAAAAGGGCCGGTACAAATCTCGGACAGCGGCATGGCGAGAAATTTGTCGCTACCAGGAATCGATCCGAACTCTTACTTCCTAAACTACCGTTTCAGCCTCTGGCTCGTTGATCGTAATTTCTGCCCACTGCTTGCATCATGGAACGCACTGACCCCCTTTGATAGGTCCGGGAAATCATGTATGACGTTCGACGTGATCTCCGAATTCAGTCTAGGGCTCTCCAGGCACTCCAAGAGTCAGTCAGGTCCTATGCAGTGTCATTTTTCGACGACGCCAATCGGTGTGCGGTTCATAGAGGCCGATCTACGGTTAAGTTAATAGACATCAATTTAGCTCGGCGAATAAGGGGTGACCCACTTGCCATTCAGCACGAAGCCAATTCACCGGCTACGAAACATGTCGTGTAAATCGCGGAACATACCCTGTACTCTGTAACTCCAAACTGTTCAACAGATAGTAGGCACAGAGCATTGCAATTGTGCTGTTTCTCGGGTCACTACAAAGAACGTCAAAGCAAGTTGATAGCTCGAACCCACTATTGACTCCTGTCAGATTAGGCTACGCTTACGAACAGTGGTAATCAATTCCACAATATTCCCTGATGCTATCATGATGGTTAATTAGTAACGGAGACTAGAGATTAAACACCCTTGGTCAAGCCCCCATAACTCAAGCCCACACAGACCATGGAGGAACCACGAGAAACACAAAGCCCTCAAGAGGGCGTGGTCGATAGTACCGACACAAACGATTACTCAGTATTCACGAGCCCGATGGGATCTTATGTAACCCACCTCTTGGGGTTTATCATGACCCTCTCGACTTTAACAGCAACCATTTATCGCCCTCTCATTCCTTTACTCAGCCGGGAGTTTGCTGTATCAATCCAAGCCATCAATCTGACAATAACGGTTTACGCCGTATGCCAAGGCCTAAGCTCACCTGTTTTCGCGTCGCTAGCCGACTATTTTGGGCGACGTCCCTACTACCCCAATGGTCTCGCGTATCAGGTCGTGATTCCCAAGCACAGCCTACTATATGATCTGTGCCACCCAACATTCCATCGGAGATTACTATAGTGCAAGTTCCATCTAAAATCAGGTCCTGATACGCGGTCCTAACGCGAATCATTAATACTTGACGCGATCCTACCCCTTGTCACATCCCCCTTATTGTCCGCGTATCAAGACCTAATCCTACGATCCAACCCACATATTATCATGAGAGTAAAGCAAGCCCCAAAACCTCACCATTCAATCTAGTGCATTCTCGCGAGAATAATCCAATAGCAAGATATAATTCATTTGTAACCCTACATTATAGCTAATATGGATTATCGTAGTGCCAAGGACTATCGATGTGCTAAGGAGGTCTTACGGGCCGTATCGCTCAAGGTGCTGGATGGCCATTATCTCGTCTGCTGCCATCCTGATTGTCGCTTCGCTCTCTCCCCAAGGGGCCCAGGTAACAGAGCATCTAAGCAAACGACATTCTCTGCCTTCACAAAGGCGCTACAATATCACCAATACGCTCCGAATCATCCACAAGACAGGCGTACTTATGCTTGCCGATCCAAAGACAGCATGCGCACGCCCAGATTATACCCCGGCCGATGCAGACCTGCAAACTATCACTGGCTTCCACCGTAAAGAGTACGGCGTCCGAACAAAGAATAAGTAAGCTGGAGTTAGGCATATAAGGAGGGAGCATGCCGACTCGCCTATCTTCATCCGCGGACGTATTCAAGCTATGCTGATACCTGTACGAACATAATCATGAGCTAAGAATCCAACTGACTCGTAATATTGGATTGTTGTCGACACCAGCGTATCTAGCGCCGAATGCGTACACGTATCAACACCACATTTAGAGGAGGTTTTAAAGCGAGAGAAGCAGCGCCATGCGATTGCTGCGAATAAGCTGATGGAGCACTGCACAAATCCCACCCTCCTACATCGAGATGCGGCCATGGTTTAAGAGGATAGGTTGAAAGCGGACATATACTGGCACTGGCCGATATCTGCTGTAAATGCTTACTATATCCCTTGACGTCGGTAAGCTACAGACTAAGTAGCAAACCGAGGAATTGACCAATTAGAACTGTACAAAACTAGATACATTAGAGGTCTAGTATAGCGGCCGACTATAGATGTACCAGAGTTGGATATCGCTACATAAAGCTACATTCTAACAGGCAGATCAACATCGGTTCATGAAGTTGTTCAATCTACTTAGTCTGTAGCTTACGGATCTCAAGGGGATAAGGGGACCTGAGTGGCCACGGGTCGAAAAATACCTTAATCAATCAATCAATCATATCATCTATATACAATCTTATTATGCGGCGAAAATTTCTTCTTATTACGATCATATTATCTTCTCCTTTCAACTACCTTCGAACTCTCTCAAGCGTTTTTGAATAGTTTTAAATTACCAGGTAAGTCGCCCCTCGAAAGCCAACAGCGGCAAAACCATCTCAATGTATAATTCAATAGCAAAAGGCCTGTTACAAGTGGCACAGTTCCAAGTGCGAACCATACCCATGGCCTCTCTCCAATCCACATGAGAATCTTAGCGTCTGGGCTATGCCAGGACGCGCTCTCTAAATCTGTGATAAATGGCGCCAGTTCTGTTTGGTTGACTACCTGAATCATCGCAGTGTCTTTAGGCCCATGGTGTAGGAGAAAATCAAGGGCGGCTAAGGTAATGAAGAGCGGACCGGCGGATAACATGATAGTACAGTAAGGCTGTAGATGACTCCAGAACGATGTCATGTGGAAGTATCTGGGTAGAAGTCGAATTGCATTGGCAAATGCAGGATGCCTCGCTGAGGAGACCATCATGTCGTTAGTAACACCAGTGGGTAGAGTGGACTTGAAAATGGCAGTAGCTGCCCAAGACCCAGATAAGGTGTCCAACGGCAATGGCTTATGGCAGACCGTGTCCATGTCCAGATACAGCCCCCATAATGATACAAGACGAAGTAACGGATGGCGTCTGCGCGTTGGATTGGAAATGCGTAGTCGTCCCATGTGCTGACAAACCAAGGGTATTCGCGCATAAGAAAATTGCGGGCACTTTCATCAGTCCATAACTTGAAATAAGTTAGCATCAATAATGATCCAAGCCGCAAAACTGAGTAGTTGATCATATAAGTATGGATACGGACCATGTATTCGAAGTGAGAATAAGTGTCTATGCAACTTCTTTGTGAGACTATCCATTTCTCTGGGATATTCTCATCAGCACATGTCTGATGCAGGATCCATGGTATCGTGTGACCTGGCTTCATTGCTTCCACCTTGTCTTTATCGGTAAGCGTCACGCTCGCAGTGAAGTATTCGTGGTTTCTCCGCAAAAGTGTAATCAATGGCCCAAATTCAGTTATCAATATGAATATTATGAGCACATCCACGATTAGTAGGTGAATGGTTCTGGGCACGTCTGGCCTCATTTGTGTCGTGCCCATTTTATACTTGACAAGTTGCTGCTCCTCATCATGTGCTATATTGTGGGATTCGTTGCGGTGGCCAGTGAGCCAGCGAAAGTGGAAGAACCGCATGACACAGTTTTCCTTTGACACAATTTTCTTGGGTGTGATATCGAGCTGGATGTTTTCCCAGAACAAACAGTTATTAGGCTTCGAATCCATCTTATTACGTGAATGCACACGGCGAGCCATGTTTGTTTGCGGATGAACTAATCCAGTGCGACGTAATGCGCCAACGCGTAAGTCTCAAACCTAACTATAGGTACCCCTTCCCATCCGTAAAAAAAAAAGCCAAATCTGAAAACTTCTCATCCTCTCTAGTTTAGTCTATCACGCGTTCCTACTTGAATTCCTCGACTGCTCTGCTGATGGTGGTTTGGGGGATCAGACCACTGTATGCCTGCCGCATGTTACCGCGACTGTCTGAACGAATAAGCGGGTTAAGCATTTTGGATACTTCACTTAGGTTACATCTCCACCTGGAACTGTCCGACTGTGCTCTCCTGCAGCGCTCGCCTTCGATCAGTGCATTTTCCGCCGCTTCTTCGGCTCCGGCTGGGCAAAGTCCCCTTGAAGTCGCTTGTTTCCGGTTTTAATTGGATCAGATGCATGTCCATTATGTAGATGTGCCCCTCGCACATTCTATAAGATGAAACGCATAGCGGTTTCCAATCTTTTATACCCTTATCAACAACTCCCGAAAAGACGAACTTAGGTTCATATCAAGCCATCCTTATCTAAAAACCACCAGCTTCGTTCTTGCTACTTTTACAGGCCTGTGCAAGCAAAATGCCAACTCGAGTAGCAGTATCAGAATCCCTTCATTCAATAACAAGCAGAAACCTCAAATCTTCTGCTTTAGACGACTTATCATGCCAGGGGTTCCCGAGCAACAAACAGCTCCAAACCCTTGTGTTGAGGTGTTCCAGAAAGCGGCTGCGCGTGGCGGTAGGCAGCTACATGCCTTCGATGAGCAGACGATGTCCCGCCACTGTACACTCATTCCGATCATCAGTGTCTTCAGCTGCAGACAAGGGTGTCCTCGGGACTTCGCAGGCTCTGGAAACTAACCTTTGGGCTCCAGAAAAGACCCTTGATGATTTGAACGATGAGGATAGAGAAAGCGGTTACAACACTGGTGATGATGATGAAAGCGATGATGAGGATGAAAGTAGCCGTCCTTGGATAGAAAGAAAACCCAATGCACGCTGTTTAGGGCCTGGTCAACACTGGGCTTCCGCACGAATGACCCGCATCCTACACCGCATGAGTCTCGAAGGATGCCAGAAAGGAACAACTACCAGTAGTTGGAGACATCTCTCAATCGCAATCAGACGGCGTGACTTTTATACCGGCACGACAGCCCATGTTGCTCTGACAAGAGCAACAGATGGAACTACGGCAGCGACAGCGATAGCGAAACGGATCAGGATAGCATCTGGGATGCTCAAGTGTGCCACGCATCCTTGACTGTGGGCTATAAATACGGCAGGCTCATCACAGAAGGATGCCTTGAGACGAATGAACGACGTGTCAGCTTCCGATTCATCAGTGAGGAGTGGCATCGTCTCTTTGGGTTCCCATCCGAGTCAACGGGTTTGGAGAAGATCTCATGCCAGGACGTAAATGGAAAACACCATCTCTGCATTGCGAGGCGATGAAGAACCTATAGTTGAGACGATGGAGGACCCTTCGGCGAATCAACATCGACCAGGAGCTGTGTCGTCTGTACGGAGACCATGCCCAGTGTCACGGCAAACAATGGGAAGCGGTCGACGCGATCATGATGAACAAAAGCCCTGTCCTCGTGGTCATGGAAATGGGGGTTGAAAAGAGCCTCTGTTTTATGCTGCCCGTGGCCAGCTGCCCTACTGTACCAAGTGCCGCTTGTAATGTTAAATTCCACACTTTTCGTCCGTGCGTCTTCCACCATATGCTCATGCACTGACCAAATGAATATACCGGAAATGGCTAGGTCAAAGACCAAGCCGGAAATAACTAAAGAAGCGTCGAGTGCATGAGTGTCAGTACCTAGTTTAAACCTAGTTCTCAATGGATAAAAATAAACAGAGTCCTCCAAGGATGAGGAAAGTGGGCGCGAGCAATCTAAAAGACATATCCAATTAAACAGCTCGCGTACAGTTACCCCAGTCACCAAGAAGAAAGGTGCCAATACCTGCCATCCATCATGCTCGGCGCGAGGAGATCTGCCCATACCCATGGCCGGCAATGGACTTATTGGGCAAGCTCCATTATATGTCGAATATGAGACTCATGCCTTGATCCGCTGCAGTCAATAACGATATTTCATGCTTGTTTCGCGTCTCATTTCCTTAACAAAACTTAGAAACAACCAAGGATGAAAAGCATTGTCCATAAAGGGATATTGGCGGCATATGTTAGTTATCTGAAGCATCGAGGTTGTCGGCTGCACAATGGTTGATGGTTGATGCATTTCAGCTGATGGCGAGACTTTTCTGAGGCTAAGGTCCAGTGTACGACATATTGTCATCTTAGCCAAGATGCGATCGATTTCGGTGTTCTGGGACCATGCAAGCTCTAGCTTACCAATGGCCCGAATTCCAGGAGAGCTTGCTGTTCCCACTAATGAACCTGAAGGGCGACCTAAGCTTGGAGGAACATACAGAAGGAGCCCTTGCGGTAGAGTAAGTCCCGCGATTCGATGCGCAAAATGAAGCAATCCTATCTAGACCACATATACTGGATACGACTGTAGGCTCATTCTCGGAATTAAGAAGCCCAGTCAAGAGCTCATGATAGAGATCTGGACATTGTTCGTTTGATAGTGGTCGCCGCCGGTATATCTTCGAAGTCCCTACGTGGCTCAACCTTGGAGGCATCGCGTGGTTCTGTCCTTGCTGATGCGAAAACTGTATGTTTTTTCTCTCATGATCAATGTTTGGGTGAGTTGCCCGTAAATGGCTCGCGATACTGCTTCTTGAGTGCCACTCTTCATTCCTGGTCCTTCATGTGGTCTAAATATGACGCAAAATTGCTTCCTATACCTTCTTGATTTCAAGACTTATAGTGACGGAAGACAGCCACAGACGTCTCCGATAAATATTACTTGGGCTTTCGTCTCCTTGATTGTTGGAAAGTGCCAAGCATAGCCGAGTCAGTTCTCAATACTAGTTACTAAGTACAAGTTGATGCCCTCCGCATTGAGGTCGTTTTGCCAATAAAATGCTAGCCTGCTTCATTATCTTCACTCGATACTGTGGGAGCCAATGTCCCGTGTCAGATGTACCCTGTCTAATTTAGACTTGACTCAAGAGCTCCATAACGGGCAATGCTTTTGCCTCTGATCCATGACTTTGCATAAATTACAATGTCTTAATTAATCATTCCAGGAATGCCAACAGAGTTTCTTACGAGACATATGTATCATCGAGGTACAAAGTTTATGCTCTGGCTGTTGGAGGAATTATTGACATGTCTTCATCGTAAGCATACTTCGTTGAGATCTTGTGGTATCACCCTCTCACCGGTAATTCTAACGAATTTTTAGAAAATGGTTCAGATAGTGAACAGTGGTCTCTTCGTAGTTGGTGTTTCCTCCCTAAATAGGGGATGTTTTTAGTGCCCTGCTAGATCCCGTATCTGGCTCGGTGTTGTCGCCAACCCTTCCCATCAAATCGCCTGGTTCAACTCGTGCCCGGCCGATACTTTCACTGAACACATGGTCCGAGCAACCAAGCTCAGCCACGTGCCTCTAAACTCTGTCAATTCTGCCATTTGTGGTATCTTACTGTTTCTATGACAATCCATTTTTTTGCCAGGATGATCAGCCAAAAATGACCATGCTAATCACAAAATCATTACCCACCAGCGACCTGTTGTTCGGCCAAGAGTGGCTACGTCGCTAAAGAGACCACTCTTCGCTTGCGTGTATAAATGGGCAATTTAGAGTGTTTCTTAAAATATTGGGCACCCTTAAGCCTTAATAGTTCGCATGCTGAATGGGACGGGTATGCAGCACCACCCTTCCTTCCCCTCCCGGGAGGCTAGAACCAGGTGGTGTACAAATCTGGTATATTGCGTTTCTAGGGTAAGACATAGTAAAGATTTGGGTTCGGATCGGTCGCAACGACTCTAGTGCACAGCACTAGACTGATATTGCCTTGCACACACAGGGACAATTTCATTCTTGTGTTCCAGGTACCTGGTCAGTTTGAACTTGCTGACCTGATTAACCATACTTTTTACACATGCCAAAGCCTAAGGAGGAAAGCATTTCATCCTTATTGCTTCTGCATTGAGTTTCCAACCATGAAGAGAAAAGCAGATTCTAAGGTCGGTAATCAAGAGAAATACAAATATCTACACCCAAGCATGTATCATGTGATTTACTGCCTGATCGATATGTACAAAGCATACGATAGATGTGGGAGAGCGCCATGCATATAATCATAGCCGAGCGTCCGGATCAGAGAGATAGATGCTAATGGATTTCATGAGCACAATTTGCCGTTGTATCACTGAAAGAGCCTTTTATGCAGGGCTAAAAAGCTGCTGCAATTACATATATCTTGATGATGTTATGTGAATGTAACTAAAACATCAGTCAGTGATGTCATCGCGCAAATAGCATACGAGTCAATGTGTCCTGAAACAAAAGGTGGTCCAGACATGGAAGTGTCAACTTGGCCATTTCACTTTATACTTTGCCCCTCTTTCCGTTTCTGCTTCAGTCTTCTCAGTAATTCTAAGTTGTACTCTTCCGCCACCGAGTTAATATCCTCTAGATTATCCCGCGTTCCGTCCATCCACCATTCCAGTCATTAATTCTCGGCTTCATGGCGACCCTTGTTCTCAGCACCCTACCACTTCGCTACAGCTTTGTATCAAACAACCACGAACATTGATAACCCAATACTTTTCTCGTTTCCGCCACTTAATTCCATGGCTTGGATTCGGGTTCCTCTCTGCTGGATAAAACAGACCCTTCGTCTCTTGTGTTTCTATCACCCATTCACACTACAGGGCTTGGTCGCATGTAGCATTAGCAGGAACACCAACACCTCCAGAATAAGAAACCCAGTACGATTAGAGGAGCATAGTCGGTTTTGACTCAACGCCGTTCACGCAATCCTTTGTGTCCACCATATACTCTGACCCTAGCACGCTGAGCTCAATGGACTCTCTTGACGACATACTAAACGACCAGCAGGTTGAGAGGAGGCATCGACGCAGCATGCCGCAGCATTACGTTAATGAAATGGCATATCGCCGACCGCAATATGGAATACCTGCTATCAACATTGGCGATATGACAGCCAAGAACAGAGTCGATATTGACAGCGCCCTAGGTGACTTCCAGTTCAGCCCAGTCAAACCTACCACGTTCTCTATCTTTGATATCTCCTGCCTGGATATGTCCATCCAGCTGGGCAGCCAACTTACTGACGACAATATTTATTCCGCCACGTCACCCCTTGGATGGGTAGCATGATCTCTTCGTCATCCGCCGACAGAAATACGAGGTTTACGTCAGAAGGCGCATCCGTTGAGCGGCATATATCATTTCCCGTGAACGCTACATCAGAAGCATTGATTGACATGGATGCCCCGGTCTCATGGAACCAGACTGAGACATGGGCTCAGGACTTCTCAATGGACATGAATCCTGTAAGAACCGCTGGAACGATGAACAATGCAGAAAAAGACATTTTGTACCACCAACAACACACCCGCTCCAAGCCCGTATCAACCGAGGTTCAATCTGACTCATTTAGTATTAACAACAAACCATGTGGGTTCAATAATCGATTGGCACCTTCTCTCTTGGTACCCTCGCCCGGCTCCATAGGCTCACTGCAGCGTGGAAATACTCCCATTGTGGTCCGGCAGAGCTCTACGTCTGACAGAATGACTTCAGCCACGACTACGACCCGGTACAGGAACAAAGAAAATATTTTCGACTACTTGACGAGCGGATTTGACGTGGCGAAGGCCTTATGGCTTGTTACAACCCGGAAAGATCCACAAATCGACCTTGGACCTGTGGATTTATCTTGCGCCTTCGTCATCTGCGACGTCGACATGGATGATTGCCCCATCGTTCATGTTTCCGACAACTTCCAAAGGTTGACAGGTTACAGCCGACACGAGGTTATCGGCCAAAATTGTCGTTTTCTCCAAGCACCGAGTGGAAACGTTGAAGCTGGTTCAAAACGAGGGTTTACAGACGATAGCACTCTCTACCACCTAAAGAAGATGATTCACCAAGGCCTTGAGGTACAACAGAGCATAGTCAATTACCGAAAAGATGGCAAACCTTTCCTGAACCTCCTGACTTTGATACCAATTTCCTGGGATACCAAAGACATCCGTTACTTTATCGGATTCCAGGTTGATATTGTTGAACGCCCTGAAACCAAATCTGGCCAGGAGTGGGACAATCTCAATATCAGTTACATACTCAGCCACATCAGTCAGTCCATTTGGACGCCAACCACCTCGGGTCAGTGGGGACTGGAAAGGGGCCAGACACTGGACATTGATGATGGTTCAACGCTTTTTCCAAACCCTCATCCTGAAGGTCCAGTGTCTGATCTACATGGGCAGTTGTGTAATAAGATGCTATTTGGAACCACTGGCCATGTGGTGCATGTCTTATCTTCGAAGGGTATTTTCCTCTACCTTTCACCAGCATGCAAGCAAGTTCTTGAGTACAGTGTCACGGAGCTCGTGGGTCAATCACTTTCCTTCGTCTGTCACCCATACGATATTGTACCTGTTACTCGTGAACTCAAGAACACGGCTACAGGAAATCCTGTCAATGTAACGTTTAGAATCCGCAGAAAGAACAGCGGCTATACCTGGTTTGAAAGTTACGGATCATTGTTATCTGAGAAAAGCAATGGCCGCAAGTGCATCCTACTAGTAGGCCGCAAGCGCCCCGTCTTCTCGCTCAGTCGGCAAAATTTGGAAGCAAACGGCGGCATTAGTGATTCCGAATTATGGACGAAGATATCCATCTCAGGCATGTTCCTCTTTGTATCATCCAATATCAAAGCCCTTCTAGGCTGGCAGCCAGAAACCCTGATTGGTACAAGCATGCAAGATCTGATGCAGAAAAAGTCATGGTTGGGTTTTAGGCGTTCGATCGAGCAAGCCAGCAAGGATAAAATTGTCGCTTGCAAGCATGAAGTTAAGAACCGCCGGAATCAGGTCCTACAAGCACGGACAACTTTTTATCCTGGGGATGTAGTAGACGGACGGAACCCCTCGTTCCTTCTTGCTCAGACACAATTAATCAAGGCTTCCACCAGAAAAATCGCTTCAACGAACAGTACTGAGGGTGAACCAGGTGTCACGATGCCGAAGAGCAGTTCGCACGTATGTGTTACCGGCCTCGTGCCACAGCCAGCAGTCGGGGTCCTCAGTTCAGGTGTGCACGATATAGCCTTGGCGTCCGAAGACAACGTGTTTGACGAGTTGCGGCCCACAAAAAGCTCCAATTGGCAATTCGAGTTAAGACAGCTAGAGAAAATAACCGCATTCTTGTGGAAGAACTCGGGAAATTATTGGCCAACAAGAAGAAACATAAAAAGAGGAAGAGAGTCGGTAATATCATGCGTGGCTGTGACAATTGTCATACCCAGAACACACCTGAATGGCGAAGAGGACCGAGCGGGCAGAGAGACCTGTGCAACAGCTGTGGCTTGCGCTGGGTCAAACAAGCAAAGAACCTCCTTTGATCTGGGCTGCGTCGATATCCGAGCTAACACATCACTATTCTGGTCAGTTTCCTCTTCGCAAGTCATACTGTGGTTTCCATGAACATGCAAAACAAAGGATCTGCATCCTCGATACACACACCTTCATTAATTAAGGAGACTTGACTGATACGGCCACACAACAAAAGACTATTACAAGTGGGGTAGTTAGCCTCACTTCACTTCACACGATTTTTGGGATGAGTTGACAGCGTGGAGTCGATGCCACCCTGAATGAAAAAGGTATAGATGAGAACGGTCTTATGTCAAGAAGTGGACACAAGGGGTCCCAGAACTAGAACACATACTCTATAAACAAATGTCAGTACTGTATAATCAGACTGCAGTCTAAAGCTACAGTACCCAAGCAGAGCCTCTTACTGCTTTCGAAACATTTAACCAACGTGCATGTATATTCAATCAAGGATACTTGACTTCTATGCATGAATCATAAGCTGATTGTTGAACAATGCGTTTGCTTATTTGTTTCATTCTCAAACCTGTCACTATAAGAATAGGTGCATGTCAGTTTTCTGAGTATGGTTTCCTGTGATCCTCGCCGTCGGTGCTTCTGTGACGCTTTTGCTGCAACTCTGAGTCGCATCACACATCAAAGGCTGTATCTCTCCCGCCACAACACTCAGAATGTATCTCTGAAATTAGTGACCATTGATAACATCGATGATAAGATCTTTGACTTCAGGTCTGACACCGACGTGAAGAATGACAGCATCACCACGGCAGACCTCAAGCTTGCCGAGAGTTACAACATTAGCATCTTCGGTTTCTACTGGGCGGACTTTAAAAGCAATGACCGCCGCTGTTCCTTGGAAGTTCGGCTGGGTCTCCAACTCTCTTAATACTATCGATATAAAACATCTTATCATCGGACTCGATCCAAATTAATTTTCCCAAGGAGCTCAGCAGTGCCATGAAGACTTCCATTCGCATTTTCAAGTGGACATAGCTGTCTACCATCATAAATCTTATCCCATTTTGGAATTGAAGTGATAGTTGGTATCATCAACAATTTTGTCGCATGATTTCCTGCGTCACATGCATTACATCATCCGTCGGCACCCATTTAGTCGGAGTTGCGGCCTCATTAACAACTTCACAAGCTGTAATTGCTGTCGGGGCTATCGGGGCAACTAGCAAGTGATATGGTGCCCACGGGCCACATTCAACAATGGCTAATTGGCTAACATCTGGTTGGGTTTCGCTTACGCCCTGGGTGCCGGTCTCTCAACTGTCTTCACCATCTTCTGCTGTACGATGGTTGACAGAGTCTACTCTTTCGTCGCCAATTTTATTGCAACTATGCTGCAGTTCATGACTACCCACAAGGTTTGCGCAGGAGGAGTTTGCTCGAAGCAACTTCAAGTACGAGTCAACGGTCTCGAAGTCCAGATGGTCATTTTGCCCAGACGTAACGTCGACGACATGGTGAATCATACATCTGGAGATGGGGATGATCATATCGACTAAAAACGTATTCATCTGCACCCATCATGATAAGCTCTGTATATGTGCGGTGCTTCAGTGATTGCCTCTTGACGTGTAACTGTCACAACCTTAAAAGATTCAACCCGGTTTTAGACTTTAAGCCTCCTACAACATACGGCGCTCACATGGGTCTATTACATCCATTTGGAAAATTTTGGATTCCATCTTCAAACTCTTACGTAACATATTGACGCTTACGTAGGTATTTCCGGTGGTAGATTGGTAGTAGCCGATGATGGACTCAATATCATGTGTGGCCTGGCCATCGGAGGTGGAGCGGCTCCTTCACGAAAGGCATCCACATCACTTGTCAAGAATTAGACCTTCACCCGCTTCATCAAGGATGGTTCTTATGAGTCATTAGAGTGCCTTAATGATACTCTATGTCCAAGAGAGCGTTTAGGGCATTATTGTCAAAGGGCCGATTACCAGGCCCATATGCCTGAAAAGCATGAAGTGCCCGATAGCGGAGAGTCGTGTTGTAAGTTACTTGAAAAGTGGCTACTCATAAGGAACCGTCTGGCCCCTTGTGGGTTCTGGAGCTGTGGTCATCAAAAATGTCCTGCCATATCGGTTACAGTGGGCTCCAAACTAGGGCAGCAAAAATGTTGCGGACAGTCGGGAAGAGCGGGCCGATGTAAAGACTTCCGTATGGAGGCATACAGTTTTACGTTAATAATGGCGCCCATGACAGCCTACACTAGGAGACCGGCAATGCATGACCTGCTTAAGAACAGACTCATGTTATAGCATGCGTATTGCTCCTTTGATGATTTTTAATGATCTCCTTTGGTTGATCATGAAGAGTAGCAAACAGAGGTGGGCACTATCTGCAATGCCAACACTAGTCCCTGAAGCCCTGCCGCGTGAACCGGGAATATCGTGGACGCCCCATTCTCTCTCCAGTAAGGAAACGATTAATCTGATGCTTAGATGCTATTGCAGGTAGTCTGATATAGCCGTTAATGGTCAATATCGTGCCCATCATTTATATTATTCGGAGAATCCGACATTAGCTTGCACACTGAAGTCCTACTAGGACTTTCTCGTACCGTTTCGCGTGAATCAATCCACAGACGTTGCAAAGAATATGCATGCCGTCTGGGCTCGTTCGCCACTTGGGCGTATCATCGGCCTGACAAACGTCGCAGGCAAGATCGAATGGCCTTTTCTATACGACTAATGGTAAGCCTCATCCTAGGATACCTCAAGAGCCATTCCCGTCGCTGGGCGTACCCTCTTTCTGTATTTGATCTCTCTGGGATCGTAGCCATGCTTCGCTGTAGGTTGAGGTTCTGGCTGAACTGTGCGTTCTTGCTGCTTCTGGAGAGCGACAATCTTATCTAAGTTAAATAGGATACTCCCGGACAGGTTGGACATGATTTCTAGTCTGGTCTCCTCATTATGTACCGTATTCAACGAAATTCTGGAGTAATCAGGGAAAGATTCAGCAAAGCAAGCGAGGTCTTCAATATTGTGCCTGATCTAGTGATGATACGCAGGTCGAGTTAGCTGAAGTGAACCATGATATACTGCAGCAAGTAGATCTCAATTAGTCAGCATCGTACCTCTTCCCAGATTTCTGCTTGTAGCATTGCATTCAAGGAGAATTCGTGCATCCCGCGAGCGTCGCAATCCACCTTCAGACCCTCGATGGGGCTGACGCTTGGAATTCGTATATTGGTCGACATAGATATGCCTTGAAGATAATCCCAGATATCTCCTGGGCAGTAAATCTCGCCGGCGCACTGCAATAAAGGTGCTATGTGAACACGTAACTTGCTGTGTCAAGTCTCTAGAATGTGGTGCAGCCTGAGCATGACGGTGACGAGAATGACATTGATGACATGGGTAATAACGTTGAGATCATGCAGTGCGATGGCAAGATGCAGCGTATAATAAGGAGGTGAGGAGGTGACAAATATGCGGATTGGCAGAAACTCTCAGGGCTCTGAAAATAAATTAGAAAGAGTCCAAGTGGAATGTTATGACGTAATGATTGTATCCACAAGACCCTGAATCCAAGTGACACTAGCGTACCGTCATAAGGACGTAGATCCTTACTGAAAGTGCCAAGCTTTCCCTGGCACGCAACAAGAGGGTGTTCCTCATGGCCAAGACAAATACAAAGCAACGGAGCAAATACAAAGCTTCGGAGCGGGGCTATACGGATTAATTCCTGGAGCGAGCCTCGGCTGCTTCCGTAATCCGCGACTACAACCAAGGAAAGAAATGAGCTGGAATTGAGAGCATTCATCAATTATGATGGAGAAGTCTGCTTTCGCACACACAACATTATTCCCTACAGAAATTTTAGGAAAAGGGTAATGGAACAGCCTCTGGGTTCACGTCTGATCAGGCTGGTAGATTTAAGACAAGAACATTCAATGGAGGAGCGTGAGAGCAGCCGGAGGAGTAATCAGAGTCGCTCAAGCTCCACCAAGGTCGGGATTCTTAAGGCCCGGTCCACGTCCGGGATAATACAGAGTTCTCGACTCTCTAAACGGAGTCGTGCTCCCGAAGTTATCGTATCTTATGCTTGCACTGAATGTCGCAAAAAGCGCGCAAACGTAATCAACTGAGCAATGGTCGTAATCTGGATCGAGACTTCCATAGAGAACATAAGTATAGGCCCGGCACCCCATCAGTGACAGCGTCAGGAATATCGTCAACAAAGCTCGTCCACCTACTTCCGTCATGTGTTGTTAATCTCCCTTTGAGCATTGCGATCTGCTCTTTGCGCTAGCTCTAGAAGTCAAAGCATCTCTCCCCACTGCCTGGGCTTGTAAGTGTAGATTTCAAACGTTGCGATTCGCGACTTTGATTTTATGGCATAAATGTTGGGAAATCCAGGTCTGTGACATTTTGATGCGATACTCGAGCCGGCCTACAATGCTGATGAAGTCTGAGTTGATTTCAGGCAGGATATTTGGCGGAGGAAAGCAGCGTAAGCACAAAGCTGAGTCACACGAAGGAAGAGCCACAGAGTGAGCGACTCGACAGTGTTCGGCGGAGATTCCGTAGCGATTCGGCTACAATCTGAGGGTGCAATATCATGTACGTGTTTGTTGGTAGGTTCTTGAAAAAATTCTTGCAGACAACTGCTAGGGTCGCGATACCGTAGCAATGTTTCGCATTACTGGAGGCGGGTCGCTATAGTGCTTGTTTGAGACGTATTGGCGGTGCTCTTCCTTATAGCTAGATGCTTTTCGATCTCAGAAATAGAAGTGTCACAGAAGGATCCGCTAGTAGCGCAGTTGACCTAGCAATGCAAAGACCGATTATCATGGGGATATATGTGCTCATGGAGAGCAAAAGCCCGGAGCATCATTGGGGAGAATGTTCTGAGCATAAGTAGGAGAATTTAAATGGGTAGACTCACTCAATTTCAAAGTATGGGCCAAGCTGGATGCTAGGGAATCCATATTCAGTAGTAGGCAGCCCTGAATGTTTGCAAGTCAAGACAGTCTTTCCAACAATACGCGGAAACAGCAATCTATGTGAGATGCAAGGAAGCGCAACGCTTACTTGGAGCTGTAGGCGAAAGGTAAGACATAATGACGTGTTCAGGCACCGTCGTTTTGACGCGAGCGGAAATGTGCATTTTCGTCCCATGGTTGGTCGAGTAACTTCTGGTCATCCAATAGGACGAGACGACGGGTGAGACTTGCTTTTGCTGGTTTCGTACGCCTGCATCTGTCTCGGGCTGAGAAACTATATGCACCCGCGATTGGAGAAGATGTAGACAATCTGTTTCGGAGTTACGCATGGCCTGAATACGTGATGTAAGGTTCGAAAAGGTGTCCCTGTATACGAGACACCGATAAGGGAAGCCATGTTTAGGCCGATACCCAAGCCCTGCATGGCCGGCTAACCAGCACCCTTTTCACAAATGGGAGTATGGAGATGTTAGCAATGCAAAGGAAGAGTGGTATCGTAGTGGATTGCGTTACGGGGCTAGATTCAGCCACATGCGGCATGTAACGATGATTGACAAGGAGGATACTGTGATGTGGCTGGTTGCGCCTTACAGTTGGATATAGCTATGTAGTGGGAATGGGTGGGTCTGTCACTTGTGCTCAATGGATATAAAAAGCCGGTTCGTCTCCCATCAAAGCGCTCATAATTCACATACACCATTGTCGGCTTCCATTCATCTTTCTACTCTCTTCAGCACTACCAAGCATTCATCAGAACCCTTTCGCTCAGAAAATGTAATCATCCCCAGCTATGAGCCCTGAATGAATAAGCTAAACTAATATATGTAAGAACGTTATATCTTCCAATGGCTTTTTCGATGTCGCCTATAGGCTCAGGTAAGCCAATGTGGATCATACTCCATTGTGGGCCGCGGCATCCCCAACAACTACATTGACAACCTCACCTTCCCCAAGGCCTTGACCGATAAGGAGGTATTGGTACTGTATCGTTACTGAAGACAAAGATCTCGGAGCCAAAAAGACGTATCCCATCCAGTCCGATAGCTCTCGGAGGATCAAATTCCTCAAGTGGAACTCAAGCTACGGTGTCGGTGACACGATCACCATCGAGGTCTACAATATTAGCCCGACCGCCAACAGCTTGTCCCTCACTGCTTAGTGGAAGTAAGCTTGGAAGTTTGGTCATGTTTGCTCTCTCGTACGACACCGCGAGGATTCTCATTTGGCTCCTAACAGATGAGATGGGCAAGTGACGCGGGGAATATGTTACGATGAATTTAGCCAACTTTATGTTATGGTGCGATGAAATGTCTTGCAAGCCTATGACTCTTATTAGTCGAGCGCCATTTCATCCTTTGGGATATACACACTCTTAGATAGAGGAGACAAAGTCCAAGACATTAAAATCTGCAGCAAATATCTCGTCGTAGCAAGCTGAATATTGCTTGATCCCTATTTCACGACCCGCACTCGTCTCGCAATTCGCTTACTATATTACATACCAACCCCATTAATGTAGAACGTTCTTGGCAACGGCTCCATTGCTGATTATTAGGGGTTAGAAACGGCTCTGCCCCGCTGAGATCAGAACCACAAAGCTGCTGTCTACCGTGTACATCGAGAACAGCTCTATTCGATACAACATCGGCTCCGCGCTGCCCTTGAGAGGAGTGCTATTGATCCGCTGTTGATATACTAGGCTTTCTGGTCACCGCTACAGAAGACCAAAAGGGCGAGCCGAGAGTCATCATAGTTACTTCGTCGGTCAGCGGTGTCGGCTCTTGGGAGCCCATGCCGGGCGGCACTTACGGCCCAGCATGGGGACGTGTGCGCTCGTTTGGTCAATGTGAAGTCCAAGCAAGGTGCGTTTTACGCGTCGCTCAAACCTGGAGAGGAGCTGGATGACCTCTTTGCTGCTGGGTGACCACTTGAAGATTAAAAGGTAGGCAACACATCGCGCATGTGACCGGGGCAGGGGCCGAGCTTTTCTTTAGTCGCTCAAGCTCGGCGATGCAGTAGCGAATTGAACCGAGGAGCCCTTAGAATATGAGGAGCGACTGGGCGTTAGAATCTTTCATTAGGCGCTGTGAGGCGTGCAGAGCAGTCCCGAGATGGTCGACTTGGGTGTGGAGATGTTTCAAGCTGCTCGACCACTGGCAACCCCTTGGACTGCTGGACGCACAGCGTAACGATAGCGATGATGTTGGTAGCGACCCCGAATCCTTCCATGGCGGTTGTAGCTGCACTTATCAAATTTGATGGCCTAAAGCCCTGAACTGTGTCATATGAATGCGCGTAAAGTTTGAATACTACTCATTTCCATGCTACGCTACTAGCTGCATTACAGGGGAAGGCGGGATGCCTTCGGCAACCTACTTGGCTGCAGCTGACCCATCATTCTGGTTTCCTGGCCCCACCACATTTTGGTAACAACCAAGCCACGCCGGCGCTTTTACCTGGTTTGACCCAACCATGGCTGCCAACTGACTTTGAAACGGTATAATACTTGCTGTGAATAACGCTATTCTGCTACTCGCTTTCCTGGATTTTGAATCTCACTGGCTATTCAGAAAGTCGACAAATAGTAACGATCCTACCTTCTCCTACCTCATACTTTCAGACCGTATTAGCATGGGTTCCACCGCAGATACTTCCTATTCTCTGAAGGGACATACCCCAAGAACCCAAGGACCCGGTACTGGGAGATCCCACGTCCCCTACCGGGATATACAGGACGCTAAGGACGGTCCTGCACGATTTGCGCTGCCTGGATTATCGCGCACGGGGTAAAATAGAGGAGCAGCTGGATGCCATCAAGGCCAGCCTGATGGTATGTGTTGAAACGCATTAACGCACTCTGTGGAAATCATCCAAAGAACGACTTGACAATGCATTTTACACAACCTAGAGTATAGTCATAGAAGGCACGAATACACTGTAAAGAAAGAGTTTGCGTTGTATCCAGCAACTGTCATGAAGCGAGAATAAAAGAATAATCTTCTCGCAGGTTCTCACAGGGCATCGAGCTCACCGGTTTACACACAGGAGGGTATAATGAAACTTCCTCATTATCAGCTGTTAGAGAATCTTGACGCTCCAGTCGCCCCCAAGAAAAAGCACCGGTGGTTTTCTGAGACGTTGGAGGAATACCCTAACCCGCCTGTTTGTGGATGTCATTCTTCCATGGGAAGTGGCTAGAGGAACGACACCAACACTATCTCAATATATTCACAGTTAGCCATTGATAGTTCGGACAATGAAACTGTTCAAGATAATCACTGTTAACGATAACCTTTTTAAAACACAAGTAAAGCATCAAGCGATAAAGCATTGTATCAGAGGGCGTGCACTAAGTTGCTGCGATTGTGCCTCCGAAGAGACGGGTGGACAATGCCATCTCGGTCTAATCGAAAAGTCCACTGCACTCTATCTTACGGGTACTGGGCACAGTTTTTTCTGGAAAGGGCTGTCATAATGTATTTTGTATCTTCAGATTCGAGCATACTTATGAGTTTTTTGCATGCAGGCGGGAAAATGGGATCATTCCGTGGATTTATGTAGTCTCGATGGCGATGCTCGTCAAAGCCCACGTCTACATCACGAAAAAAGCTTGGAGCGTAGAACTGATCTGGCCGCCCCCTGGGTCCAACGCGATTGGCCAGAAATTTCCATGATGAGTCCTCTTGAATATTTTCTAATGCTGGCTCGTGATATGTGAGTTTATCGTGCCATGATAAGAGGGAGTTGTGCCACTTGAGATGCGTCGTCTCATTTAGTACATCCGGTTCTTATTATCTCTGCTAACGCTGCTTTTATGTCAGTGCGCGGCAGCTTGGTCGTGTCTTTTGTCGGGCTTCTCGATGAGGCGCTTGACCTTAGCGCGGAGGGCGTCATATTCGAGCAGCTTGCGCGAGCGTTTCTTGATGCATTCGTCGACATCTGGGAAGTAGACGCAGAATCGACTGATGGATTCGAGTACGGTGATTGAGTAAGGGCCATTGAGTGTTTTGCTCGACTCGGCATCAAGGTCCTCCGCCCCCAATTCGCCGTAAAATGCGTCAATCGTCTCTGCAATCCGCATTTGCGACACCATCATCGCTGTTGCAAGTATTCGTCGATAAGAGGTTTTGGAGTGATAGGGCTGGCTGCATACGCCTCATAGTGAGTCTAGGTATTCTCTTAACGCAACGAAGCGGTATCCGTTGTATTGAACCGCCGATGAAATCCAGGCCATGAAGACTTTTCTCCCTGGGGCAGCGGAGGGAATGTTTACCTCTCCTAACCTCGTAGTCTCGATTGTTTGTTTTTCCCGCATGTCTCACAAGGACCACACTTGGACATGTTCCATCACTGACGTTCATGAACGGGCGTGGCAAGCGGATATCAAGGAACATAATGCAGCATCAATCAGTTGCATTGTCGTGGAAGATGAGCTGGAACGGGAATTTGGTGTCGTGAGAAGGTCCCCATAGGAGTGCGGTCTTCGTAGGCACAACGGTATCAGAGCACTAACAACAATCGGTCATAGAACAATTACCCCTCAGCATTCTTAGGTTTTTGTCATCGACATTGGTCGACCGAAGGGCCCTTACATGCTCTCGCAAATATCCCGGCGACACCGAGAAACACTTGAGGATGAGGTCTCTAAGGTGTCGCAAGAGCTGTGGCTGCGCTGGAGGAGGAATGGAGCATGAACTTTTAGAAATGACAAATCAAGGATAACTTCCATGATTTGACGTATGCCATCTCCTTAGATAATTGCGCTACCCTCACAAAGCGATGAGATCATTTCGTAAGCACACCATCCTATTGAAGCATGAACTTTGCCCCCGTTGAGCAAATTAGAGACCGTGACTGCCATGGCCTTGCTCACCGCTATAGCGACGAATGAATACTTCCCAAAATTCCACGTCATTCATGCTAAAGTCACATCAAGGTTTCATCCATGGCCAGGCCAGGGAGCTCTCGCCTCCTAGACTAGATAGAGACTGAGGTCTGCTGGGGTTATACATACGGCGTAAACAAAGAGAAAATGGCGAGGGTCTAGCCTTCCAAGAGTATCGTAAGTCGAGTACATTTTTGTGTCTCATGTTGGGAGTACGGCTGTGAGTCAGAATGTCTAAGGGCACGGGTATAACCAACAAAATCATGCGATTACCCCATCGCAGTCAGATGACACGGTCTCAAACGTGACAGACCTTAAGACACTCTTGTCGGAAATGATGTCTCAGTAAGATTTTGTCTTTACGACGAGTTCAGAGGTGTGACTAAGACTGAGCTGAGGACTAATCAGAGCAGGGCTTCCTGGCAGTCTTGTACCTTGTACCACAATAGCCTCGTGCTGATGTGCCTCAAAAAAGACGTTATTGGGGTTACTGTCGGCCAAGGCATGTCTTATACGATAGAGGGCAATGGATGATAGATCCTGTTATCGGAGGTGGGGCAAGGGGCTTTGGTGATCAGCCATCCCTTCACGTCTGGGACGTGCTGCTAGTCCAAATGCGTTGGTTCCAGTTGAAGTTGAAGAAAACACTCAAGATTACTGCAAGGTGAATAAGATCATTACGCCATGTATGCCACCTCATTCATCTCATTTACTTCAGCCGCTTGATTTGGGTTGCTTTGGGCCGCTAAAACAAGCTTATGGTCGAAAAATTGAGCAGTTGATTGAATGCTCTATTACACAAATCTCAAAGACCGAGTTATTACCTGCCTTCCACGCCGCATATCAAGCCACTATGACAAAAACAATATCCAGGGAGGCTTTAGAGGGGCCAGGCTTGTTCCTCTTGATGCTAGCCTTGTGATCTCGAGGCTTGATATCCAATTACGAACTCCAACGCCTCCTTTAGGTGAGCCAGACCTTCCGGCCCCTTGGACTTCAAAGACGCCAAAGACAGTCAGGGAAACTGAATGTCAATCTGAATATCTAAGAAGACGAATTGAGAGACATCATAGTAGCTCTCCGGAATCAATTAGCGAGGCTTTGTAGTCAATGACCAAGGGTTTAAAGGGAACAATGCATGATATGGCATTACTTAGGGCTGAGGTCCGGGATCTTCGAGAGGCAAATGAGATACTAAGCCGGCGCCGCAGAGGAAAAAAAGAAACGCCTACGCAATGGAGGGACGATGACTGTAGAGGAAGTTCAGGCATCAATCGATCAAAAGGATGTGAATATGCAGAGAGTGGCCGAATCGTCGAGGAGAGGTGGTCAAGGAAGATCAGCGCAACCGAGGGAAAGACGCTGTGGCATTTGCGGCAAGCCCCGGCATAATGTAAGAACATGTAACGTAGATATTCCAGCCTCTGGAGATGAGCGTAACAGTTAGTTCTAAATGATCGAATGGTCTGTTGTGTTTTTATTGAAGTTCCTATGCAGAGGGTTAGGTTTTGTGCCCCACTCGCTATACAGCAAGCAACCAGGCCTCCAACATAAACCTATACCAAAGTATCCGTGTTAGCAACAAAAGCTTACGAGAACCTCCCAACCATACCAAGGAATGCAATCAAAAACGAAGAAAGACTACTGGAGAGCTCATGACCGCTCCGCCTAACGCGCAGCTGTCAACACACAAGATGGTGGTCATAGATTCGAGAAGACCAATGAGGATAGCCAATCCAGATATCGACGCCAACGTCAATGTCACATCCTCGAACGAAATCACATCGCGGCGGCAAAGTGTCGCCGGCGCAAGCGAAAAGAAGCCACAGTCCCTGCATCCCGTGAGGAGACCCTCAAATGCATGAATCAATACCTATCGACGTGCTGCGACTCTTTAGCAGCCGAAATCCATCATCTCAAAACAGAAATACTCCGTCATACCAACTGTAATTGTCTCTTGATACAACAATACATCGCTGGTGAAGCAAGACGTTGTGTTAATAGGATGGCTAAGGTATGCGCACCCATCCATAATGCAAACGTCGCTGCAAGTCTGGCGCAGAGGAGGCATAATAGCTTGTACGGTGATGGACCGAGGAATTTTGAAAATCTTGCGTGGGATGATTTCACCAATATTTGGATGAACGAGTGCCAATAGTTATACAGAGAGACCACAATCACGTATCAGGATGACCAAGTCCTGGAGGTATGGGACGCTCAGGTGCTGGAGAATAGTAACATCATAACACGGGCATTATGCAAATGTATCCATCACTTTTCTGATCCGGTGCAAGGCAATAATAAAAAATGTAGCGAGTAGGAGCTGGACATTATAACTACAAATATGGAAGAGAAACAACATTCTTGAAGAATAGATGATTAAGCAACAGAGCACTAAATCATCTATAACACATCCTCTGATACTCAACATAACAAAGGCTCCTGTTCAAAATACAAGACGGACATTCAATGCAGAGCGAGTGCTATAACGCAGGACCAATGTAGATACCAAGACGTACTTGACCGTTGGATACAGCAATGACGTCGGTCTTACCCCTGATAAGCTAAATTACACCTTGATCTATAGACCTTGTGAAGAACGTTACGGATGGTATACTCTCCTGGAGTAGGAGATTGCTAGTCAGTTCAAATCTGGTTAACGCAGGACCCAATGCAACCATATCTCGATCTTATCAGCCTCCAGTAGTGTTATCTGCATCAGAGAATTGCCATTGTAGAATACATAACTGTATCTGATGACGCGGCGGCTAAAATAACAAGTGAACAAGGCAGTTCGACCACATGTGCATCGGCTTGTAATTGGAGGAAGATAACGCAGCAAGTCTTTCTGCTCGAGGCAACTTCTTTGAGGTTGGGTGAGTCATTTATCTTAGGTGAGGTGTATCTCCTTGAATATATGAAGGCTACATCCAGGTATGGCTCCACAACATCTTAGCAAGCATCCAGTACATAAAGTAACTTAAGAAAAGCTATCATCGCTGATCAGGTAGGTTCATATTTGTAGTAATTAAAATAGCTCATAGCATATGTACTCTACTTCATGCCGGTGCTTCTATCACTAGGCAATCTTTTAGCCAAGCAATGACATTGATATTTTTCCAGCTCTAATCGGACCAGGCTCATACTCGATACTTAATTGCAGCCTTCGTCCACCTAGGAGATAGTTGCAGCTTCTACCTATTGGTCTTGGGGCTTTAGTCGATTGATAACTGTGGTGAACTAGTCTTTCAAATGGTAAGAAGTGCTAAAGTTCACCTGAAATCCACAGGGTAAGCTGTTTACTGTGGTAAGTATGATTTGCAAAGTAGCAGTGTCGTGTTATTAACCTTTGTCTGCGCTTTCCTTACACATTCGTGCGTTAGTCTGACTCAGTTGAGACAGCAACGGCACTCCCATCCACCTCATTTCACATTCCGCAGTCTACTGGTACAATCTAGGCCGCTAGTGGCGTGGATGAGCGCAGACATCATCCACATTTCAACCACACACCGATGCTGTTATGATGCAATAGGTAAGTGAAGACGGCACCCATGGAACGCTTCTAGCATTAGTATGAGCCGTATACATCTCATCTCCGAGCCTACCCCAAGTGGTTCAGCAGGCCAACATATGCGGTCAGGGCTTAAGACAAGCCCATCATTTCGCCCTAATGCCATGGGAATTTTATTGTGGCACGCTGTGTTGCACATTCTAACGAATTGGTTTCAAAACAACTGCTATAAGAAGCCTACCGCGTCTTATGATCTTTCTTAGATTACGACTTGCCCCAGATGATTACTGTAGCCACTGAACGGCAGAAAGTTTTTGAGCTTCCTACCTCATTCCTGAATCCATTGCGGTATGGGTTCTACCATGGATACTTCCTACCGTCTTACGGGAGGATGCCAGAGAGAATCTAAGGCAGCAACACACAAGGTCGCGATGCCACATACTGTGATGGACAAGACATTGGTGGACATACTGCATGAGTTGCGCGCCCTGGATCGCTATATGCGCGTCAAAGTGCAGGAACAGCTGGGTGCCATCGAGACCAGCCTCATCGTACGTATGGAAGTCTGCTGAAGCTTGTTATGTCAGAAGTAAGAACACCTGACAATATGTGTTCCATCTTCTATAGTATTTAGAGGACAAGAATCCGACTACAAACGAACCGTATGCTACTGTCGGTAGCTGTTATGCAGCAGGAATTGATCAGCAGTTGCCCCGCACAAAGGAAAATATCGGCTCGGCTATGCCGTTACCAAGCCTAGAGTCCGTAAATGAGAAGGGGTTATTACTGGTTCAAGTAACTCCTTCATTAACTTTTGGTTCGAAAACATAACCACTGTACCCATTATCATCAACTACCCTTAGGTGACTTGAGGAGGCGTTGCTTATCGCATACGAAGTCAAGGCAGAAGATTATCTCCTATTTTCTTGCTTATAAGTTATTCCATCCAATGCTTGTGCCTGTATTTATTTCTACTCTTTAGTATAATTACGATCTCTATGTTTTGAACTCGCTCGTTGTCTACTATGGCTGGGACTCATACCATATGAGTGAATAGGCAGATAACCGCACTCGTCTCTTTCTTCAAGCTGGACCAGAATCCACCCTCCATCCTTTAAAATCAATAGTACCAATACGGAAAACATTTGCATTCTTGTTCATTGGTATCCAGAACCAAACTCGGAAGAAGCAATGCCGCCAGCTCGATCTTCGGTCTCCCCTGTGAACATGATATTTTCACTATATGCTTAGCAGCGCACCATACGTTACGAAACAGAGTCCTTAGTCAAACCCTAACATGAGGTTCATGGTCACCATAACTTTTGAATACACAACCTGTGTATAATCATATGGTAGGTAGGTTCATTAAATAATCATTGGTCAGATCCATGACTCTATTTCATGTCTAACCGCGCAGGTAATCTATATTTGGTCCTTTGCTTTGTGGTGGTGCCGCTCATATTGAACAGCTAGCCGAATAACATTCGAGGTTTCATAGATACAGCGGAACTTTGACCAGCGGTGAGATTGTAGAATACGTATGATACTCATTCCCCAACGGGCAGAAAAATAGGACCAATGCTCTTGTTCCCCAACTATTCGACACCCAGACCATCGCTTCAATTGAGGGCACATGTGTGAAGCATATGCCTGCCTGTCTGCAAGTAGCTGCATTGCATTTCTGGCGTCCTGACTCGTCCAGTTGATTAAACACATGTTTTAGAATGTGCGAGTGCTTAAAACGAGGAAACTTATAGCTTTTATTGGGTCGACGCATCTGTTACAGAACCATTTTGATATGAATGGTGCACTCGTGTCCACAAATGTGCAGAGGATGCAATTAGATACCACGCATAGACTTGGTCCAACTAAACCCGTGAAGACTACTAGCTTCAGGAGGCAACTAAATTCTAGCTATATTCAGTATGAAAGCCAAAGACGTCTCACGATGATGAGATGCTCGGTGGCCGACAAAGATGTAGCAGGGGTTTAGTATGTCCAGTTAACCGCCTCACACCAGAGGACGTATACTTGCCCGTTATCTGTGCAGTGTATGACCCCAAAATTCTCATGATAAAGGTTTAGACTCAGGTGGTTATCACTAATTGTCTTACAAACCATTCAATCAACTGAGACAAATCGAACCTTGGGCGTTGGTGATTTCAGCTTGGGAAGGGTTGCAGACCCTCGAACAGGTACCAGCCGCCGTTCTCATCCGGTTACCTAATAGTAGTTTGAGAGTTGCACACTTTATCAGCTGTCCATGCCTTAGCCTATGGTGGTACTTAGCATGTTTCGGTGTTAAGTCACAAACGTATCACAAGTGTGTATGTTTACTCCTTTCCTCTCATATTCGCGTTGGTTATTGGTTCTTGCTCTCCTGAGGCGTCTGGTTCTGGTACTCTATATCATTTTTGTGGAGGACAGGTATGATATTACGTAAATCCGACGACCCCATTTGATACCCATAAAGTACCCACATGCTCTCCAATCATATGTGTGCAGTGACCTGCCTAGGTCTCAGTCCCTTTCTGTCTCAGGAATTCCAAACAGCTGAGACAAATCCAAGCCAGTGGCGCTCAAACCAGCACACACATCTCCACCCCTTCTCGTCCTATTGGATAACCGGACTGGATTCCGATGACCGAAATTTCTCGAGAAATCATGGGACAAAATTGCATATTTCCGCTCGCCCCCGCTGAACGGCCGTGGCCTCAACATCTGATCGCATCATGCGTGCCACTTTACTAAGTCAGTCTTACCTCGCCTCCGACTATAAGCAAATGGTTCCCGCTTCTTATGTGATCACACCTTGGCCAGCGTTCTTTCTGCATGCGTTGTTGAAAGACTGCCCTGACCCGCACCCATTCAGGGTTACCTACTATTTGGATATGGATTCCCAAGCCTCTCAGATCAATGGAGAACCCGATTCTCAATCCCCGAGAGGCACTTTCCTACTCGGAGCCAGCTCTACGGTAGTCTCAAGCACATCGTCTAGGACGTCAATACAGCTAATCTAAGCAAAGTTGCCATGCAACTGCCACTTCATCTAGTCCATCCAACATGGCGTAGGCTCAAAGGCGCATTCTTCTGAGAGGGCATCCCGTCAGCGGGAACAGATCCCTCTCCAGCCCAAAACTCTCTTACACGGGTAAAACTAAGTAGCTTTCCACACCCTGAGGCAGGAAAGTCATGTCCTCCAAGATCGCCAGTAGCTACGGCCAAGGCCGCGCATCCTTGGGGAAAACCCTCGCAGGAGAAAACCCCAAGACTGCCAGAACGCTACTTTGCAGAAGAAATGATAGCTTCCTTCCATTGTCTTCAGGCAAACTCTGTACCATTTTGACCCAGCGGTTTGTGTTTGTATTGTCTCGAGGTAGTGAGACGAATTGTTGAGCCCAGTAGTATTCCAGGCGGCAGTCAAAGCTACGGAAGAAAGAAGTTACCTGGGCAGTACATAACTGCAGAGGTCGGTCGCGTAGCTTGTGGCTATGAAAGGCAAGGGGTATTAGACCCCGTACGTCGAGGGCGTCGAGGGTGTCGAGGGCCTAAGAAGTCGGGCAGTCGGTGGCTGCCTCTTTCGTCTGGACAGTCGAAGTTGCAGAGGTCGGTCAGGGCAACGTAGAAATGCAAGGAAAGTCGAGGTTCAAGAGAGCCAGAAGCGTCAGACAGGAGAAATCGCCCGAAGGCGATGTCAAGAGCTTGCGAAGCTCAATGTTTTTCGGGGATTTTGACGATCGAGGGTTCTATACCAGAGGTATGGGGTAGGTAAATAATCTGGATTATTGTCAGATACTATTTCAACTTGAAGCAATAATTACGTAGTTGTCACTGGTCGGTGACTTACTACTAGGAACTCGAACAAAGGTAGCTCGGTGACTTTATGCTATCGATGGCTGGTAGTCTTCTAACTAGTAAACCGGGAGAAGACTCCTATCTATATACACCTAGTTCGTGCTGTGAGTCGAATGAGGTCGAACCGACTTCGTTCGTCTTGTAGCTGAGTTAAGTCGAACCAACACTGTTCGACTTACTTCCTATTCGTCCCGTTCTCTGGGTTTACCGGCCCCAGCCCCACAATTTTACATTCAACTTACCTGCACATTGCCCCTTCCGCCCCGGCCCTGGTCATGCTATGGTTTTCTGACTCTTGGTTCGTCGTTCTACGACACTCGCCTACTCCATTGCTTACCGCATACGTGTTAAGCTTTGTACATTGTATTTCGTGATACAAGCTGCCACACCGCGCGCATCGCGCAGGAAGGGTACACTTTCGACATTCCAAACCGTCTGTTTGTGGAGAGGAAAGATATGGAATTGGTTGTGTATCAGCGTCTGGAAACGGAAAGTCTTTAAGGTCGTCTTGATTTCGCCAAATATCTGGATCTCGACGAAGAGACGAACCCAAGCCCATACTACTCCACTGTTACGTCTTACTGCACCTTGGTCCTCTTCGGTTCCCATCAACTGCTTCACGACGAGAGGTGGAAGCTTCTCGACTGCGATCTGCCCATCATGGCAATGGATCGTCGGCAAGAATACGCAGTCAAGACTGTGGGCTATATCAGAACAATGATTGGCCAAGCTGGTCTGCCTGTCGTGACACTTCTTCCAGTCATTGTTTCTACGGGTTTCGAGATAAAATCAGAGTAAGAACGGGGACGTATTCTAAGCCTATTGGATCTATATGGAAATTATTCCTACGGTTGGTCGGACAACTCCCAAACATATCTCATGTACGCATGGCACAGGATCAAACCGTTCAAGTTGCATGAATGACAAGAGAAGTACGGAGGAATAGAGGGTATTTGTTTACTAGGACGTTACACCGTCTTCTCTTTCTAGATATAGACTTCCTTGTTCGACGATTCGCTATAGTGTGATACTTTTCCAATCCCGAAGTCGAACTGGCATTAACAGGCCAGATGGTTGTAATACATTTGCTTTGATTTTGACCAGGACATTATCGGCACGGCCTGTAATGTGAGGAACAAATAGAATGGTAGTCAAAAATCTCGGCATTGATGCATGCACATATAGCTTTCAGATCTCAAACCCTACGCTACATGCCTTGCGAGGCAAAACACTACATTTGATCCAGTATTCTTATCGTGCAAAGCCATGCTAGGTGATCCAGTAGGGTTCAGCCGATGATGCGGCCCTTTCAGTACGATCCCTGCAGGGTCTACCTGCAGCGCATCTTTTCGGAGATTCTGCCACTCAAACCTGGCCTATAGACAGGTTTGAGCCACTGTGCTTGTTACTGAATCTCCATGAATCTCTAGGCATTTTTCCCACAAGGGCTTTCCTTAGAGAGGGTTTTAGGGCCCTATAGAGGGGTATAGGAACCTAAGGTCGCTAGGACAATAAGCATGTTTGTGAGGATAGCCTTGTAGCAATATATGCTATTGCGAACCCCTTTAGGAGAAATCCCTCTATAAACTCCAAGACAAAGAAAGAAAAAGAAACGCAACCTACTCAAGATTTATATCCAGGCTCAGTCGTTACACTTTGTTCCAGTGTCTGAGGCTCTAGACATTAGATCTCCATACTGAATCTCTTTACGATAGCTATATTCTCATTTAACCTCTTGAGTACGGGTCATGTTAATAAATACTCAATCTTGAAATTCTTACTAATAACATAAGCAAGACAGGCCTCAATTTATTTTTAAAGCCGCATCTCACAGCCTCCAACCAAAATACCGGTATACCCCGCTCACTGCTATCAACCCTGCAACCTAAACACCTACAATAGCAAATGTCTAATATAGACTTTTACAAGTCTACTCCCTGTCAGGCGACCCGAAAGCAGTCAGGGTACTGAGACTGGAGCCATCTCAGCAACTTGAAGATCCGCTCAGGGGCACACTCCAGGTGGTTTCCCTTAGCTGCCTAGTCAAGGGTCAGCTGCCCGTGTACAGCGCTTTGTCATATGTCTGGGGTGACTTCGCGTTATATAGAGACTTTCTATGCTGTGCTTCTGCGCAGCTACCGATTTCTCGGAATTGCCGTGATGGCCTCCGCAAACTTCGTTCGCTTTACGGAGGCCTCACCATATGGGTTGATGCCATATGCATCGATCAGAGCAATGTCCGTGAGAAGATCCAGCAAGTCAAGCTCATGGGCCAGGTTTACACGTGGGCCGATGTTGTCTACATATGGCTCGGGCCTGGAACGAAGTCCATCTCCAGGATCATCGACCTTATCAAGACGGCAGCAAAAAGAATTATTTACCACTGATTCGGATACGGGCAGGCCAGATGCGACGGCGGCCTACTCTGTTTGATAAAGCTACAGTCTTAGCAATCCTCGATCTTCTCTATGCGTCATGGCTTGGGTTCAAGTCCACACCACTCAGTTTTCCGGGTGGTTTTGAAGATTTTCTTGGGCAGGAATGGTTCCTCCGAGCCTGGACCTTCCAAGAAGCACTTCTCTCTAGCCACTCCGTCGTTGTCACGCAATCTGAGACTCTTGGTTGGGACACCCTTGTGCAAGGCATAGCTGCCTTACATTACTTATCCAGAGCCAAAAGAGATCATATCTATGGTAATGGGAACATCCATCACTACAATATATACGGGCGGGATTCTCATCGTCAGGCGCATGATATAAGCAAATTGAAGTTTCGCAAGATGCCCGCTGCTTTTTATTCATTGCATCGCCTGACTATGTCATGGATGAGGATGACCAGACCCACGCTCGCGAAGCCGGGCCAAGAAAGTCAGCTGCTTCCTTGCACACAGTCAGCACATGAGAGTCAAAAGTCATATGCGAAGCTCTTCCACACACGACTACTTCGCTTCCCCGGGACCTTTCTATTGCTTCTTTTTCTGATTTTTCTAGCCATGTTGCCTGTTTTGTGGATCTTGAGGACTTAGGTATCAACGACGACGGTTGGTTCATCTTGGTTCTAATGGCAATTGAAGTACCGTCTGTGGCATTCGCCATGTTTTACTCAATGTCCGTTGACAGCTCGCTGGAGTTCGCGGAGTATCTGTACGAGGAAACTTACGATACGGACCACATAAGAGACTTCATGCTTGAGGAAATATTCTCATCTCTGCGTGAAAGGAAGGCAAAGTTACCCCACGACAGGTCGTATGCGCTCTATGGTATCTTACAGAGAGTGGGGCTGCAGCTCGCCGAACCTGACTACAACAAGTCGCCAGGCCGTGTTTACTATGAGCTGATGCTGGATCTCTTGCGATGGTCTCCCAAAGCACTTATCCTGCTGATTGACGCTGGCGTGGATAGCAAACACGAGAATCAGCTGGGCGGCGTACCATCTTGGGTTCCCAACTGGAATAACATACCACCGAAACCGACGATTTCGGCGGACTATTTCCTTCATGCATCCAACAGGACCTTAGATGCGACGCCTAATTCTCGACCGCAATGTGAATTTGATACAAGTTACTCTAAACTTACCATAAGGGGCATTTGGAAGGGCCGCGTATCTCATTGCACTTTGGGGTTCTCGCCGCTTGACCCGTCCTTGGCGACTGCCGAACATGTCAGCGCCCTAGAGCCTGTCCTGCCGTCTCTGGACATACTGGTAGAACTCGTGACTACAGTTCGATCTACTCCTCGAGCGGTGACTCCTTTGGCGGCAACCTCACATCTTGAAACGCCTCCTGTTGCCGCCGAGCCCGGCTACGTGCCCCAAATTCAAGTAAACACGACCTTTGTTAGAGAAAGGGATTCGAGAGATGCGATAGATCTATATTTCGTCTTTCATCAATCCTTTGTACTTGATGAGGAAGGGTTGCAATTAGAAAAAATGAAAAAACTGATCAGGATTCTCGCAGGGGAGGAAAGTTGGGGCCCTATACGCCTTCAGTCCGCACGGAAAGCCGAGGATGTTGCATACACTCTGTTTCAGGACAAAGAAACGCTAGCTTACTTCCTGGAGCTAGTCAACGACTTTGCCAGAAATGATCGCCGCTTTTTCTCACGTCTGACAACTTTTTGGGCTGTGGCTCCAAGGAAGTGGCTCGTGATGATAGAGTCTTCCTTGCGGCAGGTATACCAGCCCCATTGGTGCTGAGACGCGGGGATCTAAACATGAAAATGAGTATCGCCTGGTATGTTCGGCTTATGTTTTAGGATGGATGCATGGAGACGCATACTCTCCTAAAACTCATGAAAAGGTCACGCTAGTATAGTTTGTATTTGTACCTCTTGTGTCTCTGTAAGTGCTCAAGAACAGCCACGCAGATTGATTTTACATACACTTGATACAAAGTAAAGTAGGCATTGAGTTATGTGACTTCTCGGTTCTCAATCAGATGGTCTCATCTACTAACCCTACTCACGGCATCGAGTTCAACCGCGAGAGATGCTCCACTAGTTGATGTTGGTAGGCTTTCATGTTCTGGAATACTACTCTAACTCCAATCGTTACAACCTCAAGCTCAGGCGCGGAGATCTCGTCGAAATCATCCCTACATTATGCACGTACAGCTAGGATTACATCTCCTATTCCATCCAACTGCGTAGTAGTTCTCCACAATTTTCATGCATCCCAAAGACTGAAATACAGCGTCACCACTCCGATGCTCAAGGAAACAACTTGATCGAGCTCTGTTACGAAGCTTAAGCTATTTGGGATAATGAAGATGGTCTTGGATAACGAAGACTTGCGTGACATAAGTGGCGTCCCTACCCATGAGCCATTCGCATTTAACGACATGGCAAGTGAAACAATGACAGCATTAAACATCGCAAAAAAGCAGAAAGTGGTATCACTCGCGCCAATGAGGGAAAGTTCTGGAATGTGACGGAAGACCATTCATATGTCAAGACTTGGAACGCCCAAGAACCAAGTGTCCGGCGAGAGCGCCTCTCGCTGCTCTTGAATGGCCTTCGAGCAATCCATAAGCCCGCGAACGAGAGGTTTAACACCGAAAGTGTAATTACTATAGCGGCAATGAGTGTTCCTGCTAAGTCGAAAAAGAGATACGGCCGACTGAAGTGGCTGACTGATGTTGGCACTTGGTCCATATATATTATCGGTCCCCAATGCCTGTATAGCAAGAGGACCAATTGGGCGGACCAGGTGAAGAGGCTGGCAACAACTACACAAGTCGCCCACTTCCAATGGCCACTATAAGCTATTTAGAAAGCTAATTGCCACCAGTTTAGTCTGATACAATATACCAGAAAAATCACTATTGCCGCATATCCTGCATTGCTATATTCAAATATCGTGGCTTGGTCGAAGTTTCTTTATATCTGGCTGCGATTCGTCTGTATTTTCTATTGCTGATATGCTTACTAACATTCCTTCACCATCGTCCTATTCGTATCGGTAGATTCTGTTTTATCCGTATATGATTCAAGAACCGGGATCTATATATATTGCAGTTTAGACAAGGGCTCCACCGAGCACGGCTCCAAACGCCCTAGAAGTTAGAGCCTTAAACAACCCTTAAAATCAGGGCTTTTGCAACAGCTGGCGATGACCCGTTGGCCAAGCATGGTCACAAGGTCCCGGTGAGCAAAGACACCAGAGCCCTCAGGGCCCTCAGGGCCCTCAATGCCCTTGAAGTCAGGAGCTCTCACAACACTAGGTGATGATGTCCTTAAAAATAGGCCTCACACCAAAAGCGGAGGTAACAGCGGGTTCATATAGGTACGATGGTTAGGTAAGATCATCTGACATGTAATATAACCCTTTATGAAGAGACAATCCTGGGACTTCTATCATAAGCGAAGTTCTTAGGTACCCGCACAATCTTGCAGCTTCTCCTTTGGTCTCATGCACCTCGTTGGGTTGACTTCTTTGTAGTTGTACTTTGAAAAACATTTACATATAAATTGCTTAGCACACAGAGTTATTGATTTATCGCCCAAATGTGCAATTCGATGAAGGTGAACCGAGGAATGGATGATTTTCAAGCTCTTCGTAACATGAATTTAACTGTCGATGAAAATGAGTTGCTTTCTAAACATATTAGCCGTGGCGTGCGGTGCCTTAATGCGTCCTTATTCTATTTCGAACTAGATACTGTTTGATCGATCTGGGAGTTGGCCTGAGTGATGCTCTGCACAAATCTGTGCACAATGAGGAAGACTTGTGATCAGTCTAAGTGTTAGTGTATTTGAAAAGCACACACTTGGTCAAGCAAGGTATTCATTTTTTCTTTCTTTCTAACATTGGCTAGATACAGAATTATGGGGAATTCGCACCAGTGCACGACGGCAAAGTATATACTCACAGCTTAACTGACAGCAGCAGTGCACGGCTGAACTGGTTACATCTATTTCGACCGGGGATGCTTCTGCCACAAGCCACCCGCATGCCCCGCTCTTAAATGGATACGGTTTTTACGGCTCGGTGTTCTGATCCTTGGTCTGCATCGGATATAATAACGTACATGCATAGCGAGTCGATCGAAAATCTCAACCCTCAAGATAGATACCTTTATGAAAACACAATGAACCATTAGATCAATCGAAACTAATCGCTATACTCTTGCCTAGAGACCTCCACCTCTGCCTTGCATGTTAGTGCATTATGCCTGGGCTTGCCGCACACACCACAGCGCCTTTGGGTAGATTGACCCGACCATCCTTGACCACCTCGCCTCGACGATTCAGCTACTACTTGCGTATCAACATCCATCTGATCATTACTCATCGTTTCAGTACATAGAGCAACATCTAAATGCCACTATAATCTATAATACTATAATGTAGCTGTATGTAGTGAGGGGAAATACTGATGCCGCTATCATCACCTGGTTTGTTAGATTCTCAATGTATCTTGTATCTTATCCGGTTCTGGTTGGTTAATTTAGTGGTTCGCTACATATCCTGCAGCTTCACGGACTCAGGGAGATAGAATGCATCAGTTATAGTCTCGAACATGCCGGAGTCACCTGGGAGAAGAGGTATAAGGTATCTTGATTCACAATGCGCACTATGTCTTCCCACTTTGCTCAGCCGCTCATACACGCTTTGCCATTATGGGCATATGCTCATCAAATTTGTGGCCATTAATCCATCGGCTATGGATTTGTCGATATTCAAGACAGAGTCATCAAAGTAAGCTGCAACTTTGACCAGAGGACGAGAGGAAATGCAAGTGGGAAGATGGCTCAGTATTGGACTTTTGACGTTGCTTTCAAACAAAACAAACATTTCGCATCGCACCGGTAGACATTTTTTTGAAAGTGAAAAGCCATGGATCTTGGTCGCTTGAATTGCAAAGAACCTGAACGCACGTTTGACATAGTCAATGCTGGCAAGGGAGGCGGTATCGAGGCCTGCGTCTCAGACACGCAAAGCACGTCTCTTCTGACGACTAGAGGGTCCATGACTTACACAGAGCTTGAGCCATTGTCGCTTGTGCCCGATCTGGCCACTTATTCAGGCAAGAACAGGAATGGTGGCAATAGTGGCTGGCCCCGGTTAAGGAACCACTGACCCTAGCAGGGTTTCGGTAAGGGACAATCCCGGACTTATTACACAGATCAGGAAAACCAGCTGGAGTATTTATTGCTAGACTCTCGGGTTTTAGAGTTGGAAGGTGATTGATCATGTCGAACCCATCATGCATCTGGAGTTTAGTAGCTTAGACGATCGAATAAAACGGGAAAAGTCGGGTCTCGGGTTCTCCATGCAGACTGACTTGGTATATACCTTTTAAAATTTTCATCTAGTGCAATCTTAGGCACGCACTCACTTAGTCTCAGTCTCCCAGTACAATACCCTAAATACCGCCCCAACACCTCAAAATGAACAAACTGCGCCCAGAACAACGGCATCGTCATGTTCGTTTTCCGCACCTCGCGTACCGCTTCGCGGAGCGCCGACGCGACCTTCTGGTTGCTCTCGATGCCTGTCGCATCCTCCAACAGCGATGGATAGAATCCACCAGCCACATTCACACAAGCGTTGTCGATGGATGGCCAAAGACAACCGATCAAATGGGCGGCATCGTATCTAGTAGTCCTATAATCATGACTTTCCCAGAGTAACATCCAAAGGCCATCATTGTCGCTGACTGTGTGGCTAGAGGCGATACTGCCGAACAACTGCCCCGATAGTCAGGTGGACGCCACAGCATATTATATCCATACTGGGTAATCCAGCCATTATTATCGCTCAATGCGTAGTTGGAATGGCTTGCTGGAGCTGAATGTGGAGCTGTAGACCATATTTTACTCTCATCATCGAATCTGAGATGGCGGATGATCTTAAGCAGGCCTGCGGTCGGGCCCCGAATGATCCTTCCCCAGCACTAGCATTGGTTTTAAGCGTCTGGCGAAGCACCCCAGCACCTGTATCCCAGAGCTTGATTGTTTTATCGTCAGATGATGAGGCGAGAATATGGCTGCTAGGAGCGAATGCTACGGCCCTAATCCAGCCGCCATGGCCCTCTAGCGTCTGGCGGAGCGCCCTGTATCTGGATCCCAGAGCTTGATTATACCATCCACATCTCCTGAAGCGAGACACTTGCCGTCGGGAGCAAACGTTATGGCCCGGACTGTATCGCTATGGCCCTTAAGCGTCTGGCGGAGCGCCCCTGTAACTGGATCCCAGAGCTTGACTGTGTGATCGTCAGATGCTGAGGCGAGGCGCCGGCCGTCGGGAGCAAACGCTAAGGCCCAGACTGTACCGCTATGGCCCTTAAGCGTCTGGCGGAGCGCCCCTGTAACTGGATCCCAGAGCTTGACTGTGTGATCGTCAGATGCTGAGGCGAGGCGCCGGCCGTCGGGAGCGAACGCTACGGCCCAGACCCAGGCACCATGTTCCTCGAGCGTCTGACGGAGCGTTCCTATATTTAGATCCCAGAGCTTGATTGTACCGTTGTTAGATGCTGAGGCGAGACGCTGGCTGTGGGGAGCAAATGCTATGTCCTGAACCCAACCACTATGTTTAAGTGTCTGGCGGAGCGCCCCGGTATCTGGATCCCAGAGTTTAATTATGCCATCCTCATCTCCTGAAGCGAGACACTTGCCGTTGGGAGCAAACGCTATAGCATCGATCCAACTTAAATGGCCCTCGAGTGTCTGCTGGAGGACCCCGTAACTGGATCCCAGAGCTTGATTGTGTTATCCCCAGATCCTGAGGCGAGACGCTGGCCATCGGGAGCGAATACTACGGCATTGACAAAACTGCTATGGCCCTCGAGCGCCTGGAGGAGTGTCCCTTTAACTGGATTCCAGAGCTTGATTATGCCATCCTTAGATCCTGAAGCGAGAAGCTGGCTGTCTGGAGCAAACGCTACGGCCCTGACCCAGCCGCCATGACCCTCAAGCGTCTGGCGGAGCATCCCTGTAACTAGATCCCAGAGCTTGATTGTGCCATCCTCAGATGCTGAAGCAAGACAATGGCAGTTGGGAGCGAACACTATGGCGTTGATTAGATTGCCATGGCTCTTGAGTGTCTGTCGGAGTGTCCTTGCATTTAGATCCCAGAGTTTGATTTTGCCATTCCTCAATGCTAAGGCGAGAAGCTGGCCTTTGGGAGCGAACGCTATGCTTTCGACCAAATCGTCATGAACCTCGGGTATCTGGAGGAGAGTCCCTGTATCTGGATCCCAAAGACTTACTGTGCCATCATTACATGCTGAAGCGAGAAGCTGGCCGTCGGGAGCGAACGCTACCGTCATGGGGTCACCGCCTTGGGTCTCGAGTACTTGTCGACAAGAATCCCAGGTATCATCCATTCTAGGTTTTAATATTATCCATTTTGGCTCTTCTTTTCTAAATATCTTTCGGATTAAGCAATTAGCTGGGCTAAAGACGAGAGCCGATTCATATGTTTGAAGTGGGGCATTCTCAATGATCCACCTATTGTGGAGAAGAAACCGGCATAAGTCCTGAACAAGATCTACGAATTGATGATTAGATGATCTTCCCTATATTTATTAATTTTGTTCATCTTACTGCAGACCATAAAATAAAGACTTACTCTCAATAATCTCTCCAGTCTTAGCATTGAATGAACGCCTTCTCGTATGTGGAGAAGGAGGCTTAATGCTTCCAACCAGTAAAGGCAAAATCGGCAAAGGAATTCTCGGACTTGTTCCAAGCTATGTTCAAGATGATTCATGCCGTATCCATCACACAAATGGCTGACCCAATAGATGCAAGGATATCGTACAGCGGCTAACGGATCTACCTCTGGCACCTCGACCTCATCGATCATGCATCCGGGATGGCGCAACTCATAGACGTCGCGCTTGAGCACGCATTGCATAGCCTCTAGTGACCGTTCCACTATATTGCGATGGACTTCTGCCTGGCCGATGGGGAATATCTCAGCGGCTGCCTTGCTCAAGAAGTCCTTAGCGGATTGATGAATAATGTATACAAAGTTATCGTCGAGGACCGTCAGGAATGAGCCACATAAAGCCACAAGCACCTGCATATGCTTTGTATTGTCTGACATGTCTTTTGGCAGTCCAGATACAATAGGCAGTTCGGAGAGGTGGAGCGGACGATATGCTAACGTAGCAGCTGAAAGAACACGTTGACACAATTCCCAGTCCTGGTCTTGCCGCATTTTCGCTATCATTGTCTTGAAAATTTCGTAAAGACCCGCGGGTGCTTTTTCGACCACTTCTTCTATGTGCCAGGGTCGCGCGTTCCGAAGCTCCTCAATGACAATAGCAACCCACAAAAAGGTGCCGTTTGCCTTTTTGCGCAGGGTATCCCGTACTTTGTTTCTCAAATTATGGTTTTCTTGTAACGATTTCAATTTTTGAATCTTGAAATCGATGTAGGCGCTCACAGCCCGAGATATCTCTTCTGCGTTTTGCGTTACCTCAAGACTCAACCTCATCCCTGAGCCGTCCATATTGAGATGCTGCTCGATTTCAGGCATATTGCGGCTTGACACAATCCATTTGACATGAGAGAATGCCATACAGATATCCATTGTCAGTTTCAGGAGCTGTTCTTGATCGATCATGCATTCATCGAGCGCGTCAATGACGAGATAGACCCTTGTAAGGCTTTCGTCACTGAGCATGCTCTTTAGCACCTCTGAGAGTGCAATAAAGCTATTTGCATCTTCAAAAGCTTTGAGCCGGCTTGGTCATATTTCTTGCGAAGGTGTGAAACAAGTGATGGGCGCTTAACGGCGAGCGAATAGATTAGGCCTCTTAGTACGGCAGTTGCATTGTTGAGGTCCTTGTTGGTGCCTTGACAGAAGAAGTAGGAAACCGTAGTCATATGACGGAAACCCTGCTCTTGCTGTGATATCTGTCGCTCTAGCTCATCGACGATAGCAATCAAGAGCATCGTCTTCCCTTACCCGGATCGCCTTTGATCCAGAGTAGCCGAGCATCGTCGCCATGTTGCCATAGTTGGAAATAATCATGTTTGAGAACCCAATTGGAAGCGTCGCGAAAAAGTCCTCCTTTGGTTGCCTCAATACGCCGCTTGTCATCAGCGGGATCAGATAGGCGCAGATCCTGGAGGCATTTTCGGGCTCCCTCATCTTGCCGTGCCGCGGTATTGCTAGATTGGTTTCGTCCACGCCGTCGTGGTGCCTCAATTGCTCTTTGAGCCAATTTTCGAAGGCGTTGCACCACTTTCTCGTATTCATGGTCATGAGGACCAAATTTGACCATCTCCGAGTGTGGGCGATTTATAGCACAAATATACTCTGGCCCAATCTCCCAGTGTCGGCCATGCGTAGCCGACGATTTTGTTACCAGCACCGCGTTGGGGCCGTTCATTTTCCAGGTACCATCAAGATTCTGTTTACCGTCACTGCTTGTTTCTCCATGTGATCTGGGTTCGAGTCATACCCTCTTGGCTGTTGGTGATTCACTGGTTTCATAGAAACAGATAATTTCGGATCCGCCCTCCTCTCCTAGCACATTAGAAAAATCCCGATGTAATATGTCCAGTATTTGCGAGTTAACGTGGCTAAGAGATTCGACTAAAGAGCGGTTCGGACCTTGCGCAACCATGAGTTTGAGCGAGCCGATTTCCATACCATTATGAGGAACTCCAAAAAGGCGATGCCATAAACCAAGTTAAGCAAATTCAAGTCCTCGTCTTTCTCCGACGTGGATAATAAAATAAGCATCTACGTAGTCAATACTATTTTAAAGGTAAGGAGAATTCAGAATTACGCACCTGTTTGAGGATAAGTCCACCTAAGCTGTGAGCAATGAAAATAATGGGCCTAGGAGCGACGGCGTCGGTTGTCTCGGCGATAGGAAGAAGTGAGTCACGGAAGGACGTAGCAAGATCTTCGAGATTCTGGAAATTAGTACTTTCCGGTACGATGGAGTCATAGCCATAGATCATCACTCGGGCCACCCCAAATAATGGATTATCGCCTAAAATAAGATCATGTGGGAGTGAGTCACGAATCCACATATGCTCCCCGCCTCTCTGTTTGAAAGATCCAAAGGCATGCCCACCAAGGCCAGATAGGGCGATGATACTGTTTATCTTGAGTTCAATGTCCTATTGTGTGCCAGATAGCAGGACTCACTCGACTTTGTGGTTCTGCGGAGGTGGCATATATAGGGTGGTAATGCCATAGAAATCATCATCAATCGTAATCACCTGCGGTCGCGCGAGTTGATCCGCGATCGGTATCTGTATTTGCCGAGACGATGGGATGGCTATATGCTGGAAAGAAACCGTGGCTGACTGTGAACGGCCGTGAACTTCGCGGGCGAGCGAGTCCACACGTGGAGGCTCAATACGGCAATTCTCTGCCAGGAAAGCCCTCACGCGGTTAGCATCCCAGCTTAGAGGAACGCCGCGAAGGCGATAAGTTCTTGCCATTCTTTCTTAAGCATCTCAATTTTTATGTAACAATTGGGGACAAGGTACGTAAATTGAGGGACTTTGGGATGAATCAAGGCAAGGAGAAATTTTCCAGTGGTCGTTGCTGCCTGAGCGTTGCTGAGTATCTTCCTTCCGCGCCCTGCTTCCCACCTGAGACGCACAGCTCGTTCCACGGTCTGAGCTTAACAGGTCTCAACGCCTAATCCCAACCTATTGGCTTCTGTACGATATTCCTGCGTCTTCTGGGTAGACCATCTGAGTGACTCGGAAGCTTGGTCGAAAATGAGTAGCAATGGCTCTCTCACAGAGAATAACTCAATACGAGGCATCAGAACAGCGAGTCGTCATATCACAGCTGTTCTAGGAGTGGCTCAGTGTGGAGGCTAGCCCGGTCAAGTGCATGTACTCAATCCAGCGGTGTATACAAAGCACCGTCAAGGTCGTATTGTTTCGATCCTTCTCTGTGTTCGTCGTCTATAAATAGACACAGACAAGGATTGCCTTGCTTGGCTGCCGTCTATAGGAGGTGAAGGGTCGGGCTGACGCGAGCGTATCGCCGACAGGCGTGTGTCTGCAGTTTGGCTCTGGCGCAACCTTGTTCGGCTGAAGACTGCGTCGGATCAAGAACGCGTACCCAGTTGTGCACCAAAGCAGAGAAGGTGCGCCAGTTGTAGTGAGAAGGTGCCAGCATTGGCGCTGCAGTCCCAGCCGGCATCTCTTACTCACAATCCCCATGAAAGATGTCTGTCTATCAAGACTCAGGCCGGGCAAGCTCAACCAAGAGCTGGCTGAGGCTCGTCTAAGCAGTAGGGCATCTCCTTCCTGAAGGAATTGTTAGAAAAGATCCATACAATAGACGCAGGGAAGCTCTTTACTCAACACAAAAAAGGTGACGTGTCTTCATCCATGAGGCAGTAAGCCTGGTGAAACGGGGTGGCGACCGATAAGCACTCGGATTGGCGGCTGTGTGCGCTGGCAAGACTCAATGGGTCAGGCATACACGTAATGCGAGGCGTCACACGTAGAGATCATGAACCGTGAACAAAGTTGTGAGTGGGAAAGTTACGACGAAGTTTGAAGAAAGCAATACGTTGGGGAGAGGTTCCGACAATCAGGGGACACCAACACGTGACTTGGATTGGACCAGTCAGAAAACGGACCGCTGAAACCCAACACATGCATTACATGTCGGATTCTGCCCAATGTACCTCTTTTTTAATTAGTCAACTTTATAGCACGGGGTGAAGTGAGGGATACATGTAGTGAGAGAAAAAAGGATGAGAGAAAAAGGGTAGGGAGAAAAGATAGAGGAAGGAGGGGAAGAGTCGGCTGCGCCGAGGGATGAGATGACTTGGTGGTTCTTTCAAGATAAAGCTCCTCACTTCAGCATTGGCTTATTCTCGATCGTGATGCCAGCCTACACCCGCTCCAGTAAACGACCTTATGAAGGGCTGTCGCCAATAACAGCAGGTTCACTGTGTTCGCATAAACGACACCAGGCATACCTAAAGCCTTAGGTCGAGAGTTCGAACAGCTTCAATGATGGCAATAGAGAAACCGATCCTAGGATAATGGGCTAGATACCTGCTCCTGAGACCGGGTTTGGACGTCAGAATACCGATCCCTAACTCCTCAATGCAGCACTTACTACTTATTCGAGAGCCAATGGGAATAAAAAATCTATGTGATGGATGATTTCTTAAATAGGTGAGTTTCAATGATGAAATAGAAGGTAAAGTGTGAGCAGCGAGTTTATTTAGAAAGATCGACTCAAATTGTCAGGACCATGTTCCGGTTCTGGTGTTGTACGCATCTGTGTAATGGCGACGTCGACCTGATGTGACGGGGAAATTCGACTAGCTGAAGGCAACCGCGTGAGCCCACTGGTAGTCCGCCCCAACCCAAGGTACTCAAGTGACGAAGGGTCGAGCCCCTAAACTCAAATGAGGTTTCGCAACAGTCCCCTATCGCCCACCGTACGCGACGGCACGGCCTTGCCGCATTTGTAGACGCCGATCATGACACCATTGGATGTGGCGCTGTTCAGCTCGAGTGGTATGGGATCCTGCCTCACAAGCCTTACTCAACAATGAGACGGTCACAGTCTCACGTTGGACGAGTGCTATGATGTTGATTGGTTATATTGGCGTGAATTTCCCTCACTTTATGCACTGTAACCTTGACATCCTGTCCAGGGGCTGACTTCTGGCCCCATCAGGTACAGTGGTATGCAGGATCATTGTCCTCAACTTCAATGAATGAATGTGTTTTTGCACGAACCAGCCACGTCTACAAACCGTGTGGATCGGGTTCGGTTGAGTAAATATTAATAATTCATCTATAGAGATTGTAAATAAGAGAACTTCAGGCTACGCTTGTTCACAGTTTCTCACACGGTTTGGCCTGTGCGGAAAGACCATTCAACTCATGAAATTGAGGACACGAAAGGTGAATCGGACTGTCTCATGCATTTCATCTTCACCTTTTTGTTTCCCAACTGCATCGCGATGGTCAAGGCCAAGGGCAGTTACGCCGTCAGAGGAGAGGCCGCAGAAAGCCAGCCAAACTGGAAGCCCCTTGTGTTCAATCCTCTGTACCTCCTGTTCTTGGTCATCCTTCACGTGCTTCATATTGTCGGCATCCAGCTCTTGATAAATCAGTGTGACTCCGATCAACCTGAAATCGACCGCGTCCTGAGGAATGTGACAGTGGCAGATCCGAAGAGCATCTTCATATTCGAGGAAGGCGATGTGGCTGCCTTTATCTACTGGTCTTGCCTCCCAGTTCTATCCGTCCTAGTTGTCGGCTCTTTCTGGGAATTCCTAGATTTAACCGTGCGCCGACTCGAGCCGTTCTACCAGCTATCAAGTCGCGAAGGCGGGAATGCCTTTAACGCTTTGTGTCTGGACTACAGTTCCAGCTTCGGCTTGGTGACGCCATTTCGGGCGCTATCGAGACGACATTTCACTGTTTTTCTGACCGCAACCGCTTTTGTGTTGATGTCAATTGTTCTTCCGGCCTTAACAGGTGCTATCTTCAGCATCGAATGGGGAAGTTTATCATTCTCTCTCAGAAAGAAGGATGGGCCTAAATACGCCGTTATATCCATCAACCCTGGCGTTGCCCTCGCTACGCAAGTCGTACACGGAACTGTCATCGCTTTGGCTATAATTCTCACCATCATTCTGCTCACCCGCCGAACCGGCGTATATCACGATCCGAAGGGTATTGGAGGCCTTGCCTCCTTTATTAGCGACGCGGAGAAAATCGGACTCTCTACGGTTCGTCTTTTTCAGCAGATTCCATCCTTCGCTCACTCCGATGATATCGCCTCCGCTTTGAGTGGTTTCAAGTTCCACCTTAACCACAAAGTCTACAATGCAGACGGTAGACCATCGATGACATACCAGCTCGAAGCTGAACAAAGGCCCGGCTATAGCCTACCTAGGAGAGATAATTATCGGTACCGCTGCAGCCGTCGAGATGCGAATGGCATCTGGCTGACTAGGCGTATGGCCTGTCTGTCTGAAATCCTCATCTGGTTAGGCCTGCCGGTGATGACTTCGGCTATCTACTATGCTTCCAAGATTCCTGGCAAGATCGCTAGCCACGATGTCGGTAGGCTGGCTATTTCCAAGATTGTCGTCACGCTCTGCATCACGGTCGGTGGTATGATGTGGGTGACGATCCAGCGCAATCTCCAGAGGCTTGAGCCCTGGCGACAACTAAGCACTGATCGCCCTCGCGCTCTATACGCCTCGAGGCTGACGCGCCACAATGTTGCCGATCTGGGTCTTATTGGCAGTGCCATGTTCAGCATCGTAAGGGGCTCCCTAATTATGCTGTGGGCGGCATTCTGCGTTGTGATGATTCACATAATAACTATCCTGGCCCCACCGGTTCTCGAACTCATCCATGCGTCAGGCCGCAGTGGCAACCTAGCGGCGTACAATGAGATCAAGATTCTTACGGGCCAGAAGGGCCAGGCCCTAGGTGCCACAGGCTTTGCCTTCCACCTCGTTATCTTAGCCAATCTCGTCTTTCTTATATCCAGCGGAAGAACAGAACCATTCCTACCTCGGGCTCCAACGACCATAGCCAGTCAAATCTTATATATATGTCACAGCGACAAGTTGCTCGAAAGCTTTGCTAGTACTTCAATGTTATCGGAAAATGAGCTAAGTGAGAAATCAAAAGCTATTGAGCAGAGATGTCGGTTTGGCTGGTTCTGGTGGCAGAGAGGACAGCTCTGGTGCGTCGGCTTAGAGTACAATGAGTATATTGAGGCACACTGGACAAAGTTCGATTTCAAAAGAGGTCTTAATTGAGTGTTTATATAATAAGCCTGACATTTACCTTTAGCCATTTCAGAGCTATCTTCCTTACCTTCTAAATAGAGAATGAAATTTCCGGCGATTTCTGCAAATACGGTTATATTTCTCGCATTAGCCAGCATTAATGCTTGTAAGCAAGCTCTCAAAAATGGTATTAAAGCTGGATATAGTCCCAAGGTCACAATTAGCTGCGAGCAAATGAGCTCGAGGCCAATGAGCACAAAGGATTTTGCAGCTTCGACAGGACAAGCGGAATACTGTCCTAATAACGACTTTCTGCCGGATCTAAGATCGTGCGAGGCTGAGCGCTGTTCGTCAGGGGATGTGGTTCATTCAATTACAGTACTGTAAGAGGACCAATCTGGATATGGAACAAGTCAATTTAACCTCACATATGATGCTATGGCTTACAACCTTTAGCTTCCTTTCAAGTGAAAGCATTTCTAGCAGATTAAGGAGCACCGAAAGCGATGAGATAGCCTGTCTTGCCTTTTAAATAAGTCCGGAGAGCCAGAGCCCAGTTTCGTATCCATAGGATGCGGGATAGTTATTGGGTCCTGTAGCTGACCGTCTTTTGTGACCCCTTAGGGGACGAGTTTTGGATATTGCTAGTGAATAATATGACGTAGGGCGGTGCAGGCTTTATCCAAAAGGAGAAGAAAACGCGCAGGGCCCTTTGGGAGGGAGTGAACCCTCTGTTCGCCTGAACAATGATTAGAGTAGTAGTAGTAGTAAGTAAGTAAGTAGTAGTAAGTAAGTAGTAGTAGTAAGTAAGTAGTAGTGAGTAAGTAGTAGTAAGTAGGTGCAGTAGGTGTTCATGCGTACCGTCAAGCCCATCTATATCATCGCTCCGGACTGAACATTCTCTGCATACTGTTACCACTCTAGTGGCATCTTCGCTAGTCACACGATCGCTACATTTCCACATCGTTAGTATCAATTCTCGCAAATTTATCGCAGTGTTAGGCTATCAATGCATTGCACAAGCTACATTTGATGCTACTACCCCTTTGCACAAGAACCCATCTTTGCAATGTTAGATGTTCTACTTGTTATCGTACTATGTGAATAACCGCTTCCAAGACGTTGTACTGTAATCAATCCCGACCATGCGATTGCTATCATCACTACTCTGCAATACTTTGGATGTGATGCCTTAGTAGCAGTACCTCCGGTGACCAAGTGTTATACCTAGAGTACGAACCGACATGTTTGATTATGATACGTTCGCCTTCCTCAATATCTTCCGCAAAAAAAAATTCTTCTGGTCTTATGCTGCTTCTTTGAGCAGCCTTCGTGAACGAAGTGACATCAATTGGAATTCTTTCTTTGACAATTCCATCATGGTTCTCTAGCGTATCGTGCACTTCACTACCAAACGGTTGCGACACAGCTGATAAGACATTTTCAGTTTTGTATCCTGACTCCGAGAGCTTCTTTTGAATTTGCAACAGCTTATTCGTCCCCAATCACTTTTATCATCAACCCTATTCTGAGGCAGTTGGGCCATTTCAGTGGCTGAACATAGCAGCTGCTCTGCGCCGTTTTTGGCTGATTGGGCGCCGATGTACAGCTGCGTTGCGCAAATCTACTAGATCTTTCAGGATTGTCTGCAGACATGGCTGTGCCTCAATCGGTAGAGTAGATACCACTTTTCGAAAAAATCGTGTCCATTCTGCTAATTCGACAGTAACGGGATATCGCCAAGCTCGATGCTATAGAACTGATCGCATATGCACGACTGCAAATTTGTAGAAACAGTCTTCTACGACCCTTTGTGCTGCACTGAGGGTAACAAATTGGACCGGAGATGATGAGAAGGGCTCATAAATGTCGGGACATTCATTGGAAGAGAGCAGTTCCATGCTACTTGGGCCGGTTTGGGTGAGAGAGCGAAGCGACAATTGGGATGGCAGCAGACAAGATGAGGGTTGTCGACCACCTTCAGCGATACGGCTCACAGGGCCTCCTTAGCATCGCGATAACCCATACTAACCCTAGAGCTGGGTTATAAATAGATGATAGAGTATTCTTGCTACAATAAATTGAATCGAATATTACATCAGAATGTAGGAAATACGGTATCAGCATTAGATGCAACTATGCAAGTCCAGTTTTCGAGCCGTTGGACTATATGAGAGCTAACATAAAGCAAGAGAAGTAGGAGCAGGTCGTCTACGCGGCAAAGCACGGTGAAATAACCACTCCGCATGATGTATGTACCCGTGGCTTGACCACTATTGCCATGCAGTGGTGGTAGGTATGCCGCTGGTACTAATCAGATGTTGGCCTGGTTTCTCTTCTGACGTCTTGTGGGACAGGGATTCGAGCTTAAATGCGGGGATGGGCAGGAGGCCTTTTCTATCTAAAGGGGAAGTGGATTCACTGGAGCAGGAGCAGTATCCGATGGGTTCCCTTCGCGAGGCGATTCAGGTGATGGAATCGGCCGAGGAATTATGTGGCGGAGAGCTCGCACCAGCATTCCATGGCCGCCCAGCTGCAGAGTCGACAAACTCCAACACCCAGTGCGGAGCTAGGGAGGTTGTTGCCACGCTGACAGTTGTCGGCCACATTTCCTGGCGCCTTGCAAGCTTTTCTCACAAAGACACAAGCGCAAGCATCGCTTCAATAGAAGTTAGGATTAATCTACACCAAGTTGGTTCTATTAACCTGGCCCTGCAGACTGACATAAAAAGAAAAATTTCATATCTTTTTTGCAAATGGGGTTTTTTTTCAAATCAATCAATTCTGGATAAGACAATACTACATATGAAAGAGACTTTCATTCTATCCCAATCCCCGATCGCGTATCATCACCCCGTCCAGGACCTGCTCCCAACCAACGTGGTGACAACATGAATACCCATGTACGTCTGAAACTATGCTCGCCCAATCATGAAAAACATGCTAATCAATTTAGTATCCGGCTTCTTATATCGGAATTGCAGATGCTCTGGCGTTGGTAGCCACCTTTGCTAGTGCCTTCACGTATAGCAATGTGATTACTCTTTCAACAACATGTCCTACGCCGTGTTGCGGCAAGGAGTTTGACACAGGCGCATTACAAATAGTGCTTTCCATTGCCTTTCTTGTTTTTACTTTCAGCTTGTTTCTCACCATTGGAGTTTTATTGAAGCTTCGAAACCGAATCCAAACGAAGGAATAACCCATCAAACCAGGATTCATATAACGGTTCAATGCCTCTTGTCCGGTTCCGGGATTCTTCTTGCAGTAGGGTTTATTCTTCTATTGGTTGGTTTGGTAATAATCAGGCATGGAGGGAACACAGCAGTTGGCAGTATTGGAATTATTATCGTGGCAATTGCTGGGATGGTTGCAATTATCTGGTCATGTGTAGGTGTTTAACTTAAGTCTATTATTTTTCTACAGCCTTTATGCCCAGTTATCGAACGCCTGAGGGGAAATAGTCATGTTTTTTCTCTGTGACTGAATCGTGTATAAGCTAGACATAGACCGGCTAAACAGCAGGCCTCGTGCGCGGTAATGTCAATTGTATGTGTCACCTGCGGAAAACAATAGTCTTATTATCGTGAAATCTCCCGTCATCTTTGTTGCTATTCACGATCATCAAAAACGGCATCATCAAAGGATGCCGCGAGAACACATGTTGTCCAGCCCTTCCATCCACCACCGGTATCTGAACCGTTATCTCTATAAGAGACTACTTCATCTCCAGCGTTGTCGTACTTGTGCCCATGATTTCTCACTTTTTTCTTATGCCATGGTAGTCCACATAACCCGTACCAGGGGAATCAGCAACTGCGTTAACTAGTTCCACTCGGGCGTCCTTGAGTGCTTCTTTATACAAGTCATCCCACGAAGGATGTCTACCCGTAGCCTCTCTGTAAACAGCGACGTCGAATTTTTTTCTGGGTAGTGACATTTCAATACTATTGGCGCTGTCAGCTAAATGGCCCACCTAGGCTAAGTGTGTGCTAACAATTATCTCCCAAATCTGTTTTTTATTAAGCTTTTGGTTCCTTTTCAGATAATGCCACTCTTCAAACTTGTGCTGTGGTCCAGTAAGTGGATAACAGGTTGGCGATCGATGTTGAGAGAGTATAAAATACACGGGACGAGGAAGATAATTTATAGGCGCAAGGGAAACTGTTAATGTCACGACGGACACGAAGATGACAATGATGGAGACACAAGAACAAACTTTATGTAGTAGAATATAATGATAGTAAGCTCAACTAAAAAAACTCAAAAATTCATGATGTTTCCGACGCAAGCGAAGTTTCAATAAAAGAACTTCACAATATGGCATCGGCTGCAAGGTAGTGATCCCGGGCAGATGGACAGATCGCCTGGTTGGTTCTTTTCTGTCCCTTCCCCATGGTAACTCGCAGCCGAACCAAGCCACACGGCCGCCAAAACCGGCAGCAACGGTGTGCATGGCTAACTCTATGACGGGATCTGGTCCTTCCAAGATAACGAAATGTCATTGGACTGCTTAAGATTGAGGTTAGCAAAGTTTCTCTCAGCCTTGGGCACTTAAACTTGCGCATCGAGATGGAATGAATACAGCTAATTAGTAGAGATTAGGTGCCCTCGCCCCTACTAGGCGATTGAGAACAATTTATTACAGCAGTATGTAATACAGCATGAATATATCCTGTTGATTTACCCAGCTTGGAAGCCGTAGTTTGCGTTACCCAGAGGTAGTATGATTGCCCATTAGCTTAGCTTCATGCCGTATTAAGGTTGAAGTAAATAGAAACTAAGGTTGAAGTAAAACTGACCTGTCTGAATTGTCACCTGAGGCTCTGTGAGGGGTAGTTTTGGCTACAGTGGGCGTTTGCGAACGTGAAGTCCTCTTGATTAGTGTGATACCTTCGATAGTAAACCGACCCTTGAAATAGCAACATCACGTGTGTAGGTAACCTTTTGTTAAATAGAGGCACCCTGCATTGGAATGTGACTACCACTATAGGGATGACAGTTCGGAAATTGACAGGTTATTCTTTGATCTAGAACCTCGACATGAATTCTAAAAAGTGAGACATGTCATGTGAGTGATGGGCTTGCGCCTCTATCGTAACGTTTCAAGCCCTCGGTGATAGATAAATTGTGGCGTCTTGTTCAGCTCGCCGCCTCCGTAGTCTAGACTGGAGCTGCTCAACGTACGAAGATGGGTCCCTTTGTTCCAAGGCTGGAGACTCTGGCACGAGCATGACCACTTTCAATCTGCTGCTAAGTTGTGCGAGATACTATAGGCAAAGGGTGGAGAAATGACATTCATGCATCCTCAACTTCGGTAAGGAGTCGTCACCGAAACTAACCCTTCTGACGCATCGTTTGTGCTTTCTTTGGCTTTTTTAATATGATTTCAGTTTTCATCACGTCTAAAATGATTGGCACGAGAACCTCCACGTCCAACTTCGAGTTCTTTTGCTCTTTGTTTGACAAGTGCTAGGTTGTTGGTACAGGGCATCAAATGCACCGACAAGATATCGTTGAACGAGCTAGATATTAGAGCTGCGCTATGATACAACGCTCTGGCTATCATAACAAGTCACGCGATAAGGTCACGGATGATAAGCTAAGATCTACTGACTCGTATAGCGATAAGAGAGCTATATAGAAAGGCCCCCTGTTACACAGGATGACCAGAGCAGACAATATTCAATATCGTTATCGAGTTCCTACTTTTGTTGCTATCCATATGCAAGTAGTCTTTACTGATTCTAATGCGGGCCTCATAAGGTGGGATCAAACTAAGTATGAAGGGAACGTGAGAATTGCTGGGGAAAGACCTAGGCGTAAACGTCCCTCGAGGCGCTTGCCACAGCCTTTCTGTATTACATGCTGCTGTACCGGCAATAGATTGTTCTCGATTGTTTAACAGGAATGAGGGCGCCTAAGTTCTGATAACTAGCTGTATTCATCCCATGTCGATGCTTATGTTTAGGTGCTCGAGGCTGAGCCAAACTTTCTCAACTTCAAAAACATGTGAAACCCTAGCTACGTCCATTTACATAAATAAGAAACTGATTCCGTAGACTGATAGAAAAGAAGAGTGGAATTTAAGCCGTAAATCTCTACTCAAAACCTCAGCTGAAAACCTCAAATACTGTCCCAGAACTACACACCAACTATCCACTTCATCACTATTGCTTCTTGTTTCCAACCTCATCAAGAACCTTCCAAGAGCTACAATGCCGGAACTTCCTATCAACAACAATCGTTGGACAGCTCCAGAGGCGACCCCTCCAATGGGGTTAATGTACTGCCTCCTCGGCAGCAAGCCAAAGTTCAAGAATATCTCCAAAAATTCGGATACTTGGACCGCTCTCGAGATGCAGCCGACCTTGATCCATCAGTGGATGACCATGCTGCTCTCAAACGCTTCCAGAGATTTATTGGCTTAAGCGAAACCTCTGGAATATACAACGATGAGACCAAAACGGCAATGAACAAGCCACGTTGTGGTTTTCCCGATGTGAGCGGCATCTCCGACTTCATCCTTTCAGGTTCCAAATGGAACAAAACCGTAATCACTTGGCGCCTGATCGGACGATCTGAAGACCTTCCTCTTGAGCAAGCAAGGACGGCCATTCTCAGGGCATGTAATGAATGGAACAGGCAGATGCTCCACAATCGTCTCCAAGAGACACTCTCAGGTCCAGCCGATATCCTCATCAAGTTCGCTAGAGGGGACCATGGTGATGGAAATAACTTTGATGGACCAGGCACAGTGCTTGCTCATGCATACTTCCCCCTCCTGCTGGTGGGCAGCTCGCTGGTGATGTTCATTTCGATGAGGACGAAAATTGGATGGATATCAATTTCTTAATGGAAGTCGCACTACACGAGCTTGGGCACTCCTAGGGCTGGAACATTCCACAGATCCCAGCGCAGTTATGTATCCCTACTTCTCGAGCAGATCAAGGCTCGGCACCGATGACATCGCTGGTATCAGAAGGCTTTATCCTTGAATATTGTCTCTGAGATATCTTCTGGGGGTTTTTTCGTGCTGATTTTATTCCTGGATCTGCACATACTGTAATTATTTTTCTACTACTGTAACGTTAATGGTTGATGGCCGCATTTATGGATAAATGTTTCTCGTCTCCTTGAATGTGCGAAGGTTGAACTAGGTATTGGATAGTCATGGACCTGCTCCAATACATTTATTAAGCACGTTTCGTCTCTTGGAATTACCTCCTTGCCGCGCGCAGTCGGCTTGTTCACCAGATATCTTTGTAGCGTTTGAGCGAGTAGCCCGATCTAGACGGGTTTATAAAGCATCATCTTCAGAGCGAGACGATTTGGGCAAATTCAACCCTACTAGGCTGGAAATGCCACCACGTGATGATCTTGGCCTAGTAACAACTATCCCCGCGTCGGTTGGCAACCGACGAATTCCTTTGGTGGTAAATGAGAGGGGCGCTAGCAGGACATGGGGTAACCGACGATCTATATCTGGGGTAACCGACGAACTCCAGTTTAATCCACAGTAGACAACACGATAAGCGAAAAATATTGTAAGTTCGTAGATTGTAATACCAGGTTCACGGTGAGGCGATTATTTTTATCTAGAATCATTACAAAGGCTATAAAACCACCACACTCACCCATGCCCTCTATCTTTGATGTTCTTTCGCCGACAGGGGTGGGCCTGTAGCCCAATCATGAACCTTCTCTGACTACCACTGAGTACCATGTAAAGATATGGCTGTCGCACTAATTTAAGCAACTAGCAGAAAAAGATCTGATCGATAGTAGCAACGACGAGAACTTGGCTATGCCATATATCCTGAACAATAAGATAAAAAGAATTAAAAATACATTAAGAATTAAGAAAAAGTCCTTAATTATTACTACTTTCCCTTTAAATCTTCTGTTCATCTCGCATTGTATAGGTGGATCTGCTGATACTAAGTCATTATTGATCGTCTTGTGTATTATAGCAATTGTCTCTAGATAAGAATATAATTCCCTTCTGTATTTTCATATATCCACTTTAGAATAAGCCATTATTATCTACCCTACGAGCAAAATCATGCTCCTACGTAAGACAGAAACAGACTCAGTTCCTCGATACTGAGAAAATGGTTAAGCAAATATCTCAAGGGCGTTCCAGAAGATGTTGACGAGGTCACCAAATAGAGCTGTGGTTGAGGTAACGAAAGCTTCGTTCAGATAAAGGTCCATTCCAAAATCAGAACCTGCAGCAACGCTCCAGCTAACCTCGTGTACAGTGAAAGGAGCATGCTCATACACGTTCAGAAAGTCAACTACTGCACCACTTAGATACGGAGCAGACTGCCTGTTAATGTAAAGTTGCACCGTCTCACTCCCTGGAACGCGTTTACTCAGAGAACTCGATTGATCGCGACGTTGTGGCAGATACTTCCAAACTGGCCCATCATCAGAATCCGAGATGGACCAGCCCCGATGAAAAAAATGATGGCCGTCGGAAAGCGAGTGGATGGTACCAGCTTCGGCTGTTTGATTAAGTTCTGCAACACCCACAGTAATGCCATTGAAGGTGACTGGTTTGAACTTAGTTGGGCGCTGCAAAACTTGATCTCCCGACTGGTAATGGTATTCCACGGGAGTCGGCGTGGCATTAGCCAGTCCAAAACCTAGAAGGATTGGTGCCAGATACAATAAATATTGGGTTGCCATCTGTATAATCATTAGTTACATCTCCCTGACTAAGAACATACAATATACGCACCTTAACGGGTGATAATCAGCAGAGTTGAGTGACTTAGAAGGTTCAAAGGACAACGCGCCAGAGCTGGAGAGCGGTCAGGAGAAGAAGAAGAAGAAAAGCTTATATATACGATTATTATTATGGAGGCTGCTAGGGAGCTCAAAACATCAGTTAGGCCACCACTGAATGTGTCTTAGCAAAATAATACCATACCTTCCTTATATGGTAATAATGCTATGGCATACGCTTAGCACAATAAACCTTTTTATGCTAACACGAAGATCACGGCAATCACGGCAATTGCGGGATAATGCGGGGATAATGCGCAGATGAGATTCAGAGTCGGTTGGATTCAAGACTAAAATGGCAGGGAAGCCTTGGTTTTCCCAGTTAGTTAGGAGCCGGGTTCGAAAACTTACCATATTTACCGATAATTGGATGCTGTAACGACAATTGCTCTACGCGCAGGACGTGTCCTTTAAAAGGGTAATAGAACGGCTGAAGCACATTTTAGCAGAGGGTTTGTTGATTATCTGGCCTCTGTATTAAAGATATTTAGAATAGACGGTTTTAAGCTCACGACTACGATATAGGCAAAACTAGCAGCCAGTACTTATGTACTATACAAGAGAAGGAATTCCGCTTGGACGAAGCTATTAGAAGAAGGCGAATCATGCAAATTTGCGACTGTTCCTTTATTATAGAGGCTGCCTTAACGTATCGACCAAGAACAGTAGTTTGCCCGTCAGATTTATCTATGTAGCTCCTCCACCGCCACCTAAAATGGCAGCATCAACCCTAAAATTCATTAGCTTACTTTAATAGAGGTATGCACTTAACCCTACACAGACAGTTCCGACAAGGGAATCGTTATAGCATTGCTCGATGCATTCGCCGGCAGAACAAGCAGACCTGCGTCCGTTGCTGAGGATGCAGACCTGTGGGTCGCGGGGATCGCAGGTCCCATCTAGCGACTGGGCAGTAGCGCCAATAGCGCTCAGGGCGATAAGAAACAATGAAAATGACTTCATCTTGGTTCGCAGAGGATTAGATTCGGGTAAGGGTTAATTTATTGAATAATGTTGATCGCGGATGAGGAATCAACAGATGATCTGGCCGACAAAATAACCATTTTTATACAGGAAGCAAGCCATTGATTTGTATCTACCGCTGTTCAGAGATCGCCGAGGGTCCGTTAAGCGATGACGTGGGCGCTAAGTCTTTGGGTTTCATGATTACTTCAGTTGAAGGAAGTATAATTACCTAATACGGTACTCCATCAGGACTCGCCGGCCCGGGAGAAGGTAAGCTACTATCTAGAACTAGGTATAATAAACGAGACGTTCCTTAAGAGGGAAGGCTTGTTATCGTGGTATCGACTGCAGTAGTATTGCAACGGTAAAAGACACCAACAACAGCAAACAATAACGGAACAGACGGCAACGTGAAGAATGCGGTTAGAATAGACGGCAATGGCATGAGTAAATATTCGCTAATGCTTAGACGCAAGTCCTATGCTGTTAACGAGTTATAAGTAGATTCGATGCATCTTGATACGCTACTGTACTACATGAATATGTGAGCGCACTGCGTGCTTATGCTTCTAGTGTAGTCTAGTCGAGGGTTGTAAATATCCTAACAACCGTAACAGGGCCTCTGCTCTGCGGCTTGCTCCTGCCAAGGGCCATCCGTTATTTGTAATATGCGTGCATAAATATAGAAGGAGTTGCCTCCTCACCGTTCTCTTCTAGTAGTCAATGGCATAATCAAATCTACTAGATTTGTTTTTTCAGACCCACTCTAAGCCACAGAGATTTGATTATGACCGGGGACCTGTTTTGAATATCCAATTGCGCTACAGACAAGAGCTAGACAGGGGAACGTGTGGGAAGACGCGAACTCGCGTTCAGAGCATGTAGCAAAAGGAGCATTCCTTGTCGTCCTGGTAAATGAAAGTTCCACAGCATCCAGCAATAACAACGATAATGGAATCCACTGCAGGACCAGTTTTGCGTAGTCCAATCTATCCGTTTGTTCATTTGGCTGCATATCGAGTATTGGTGTGCGAGGTAGGTGGCTTTGCATGCGTTGCTAAGGAAGCCAGAACTCACCTCAGAAGCCGACATAGCAACACCAATCGAGAAGACCAAAGAAAGCTCGTTGCAATCATATAATATATACCGGACATTCTGTGGGAGCATGCAGACATCGCTCAGCTCCAGTACCCGCTCCCAACTGCTCCACCTAACCCCATCTTGTGCCGCCAAGAACAGGCGCACGACGATGAAAATGTCGTCATATCTTTCGCCATATTCAACAGATGCAAACCACTGCACCGAAGAACATTGATGGCGCGATCTACAAGGCCGAGGAAGGCCAATCAAAGACTGCATCAATTCGTCCGCTGATTTGCCATGGGTCAACGGCGTTGCGTGCCAAAGATTCTTTCCTTCTAGAGCGGGCAGCAAATGGTTTGAAGTGAGCAGGCCTGCCTCGGTTCCCAAAGGATCAGGCCCGTGGATTCGTGGCTCTAATCTCGCTGCTCAGACTATACAAACGACAGCAGTGTATTGAAGCGTCTTAATGCGGGGTTTACGAGCCCAGAGGATGGCTACGTTATCAGCAGATGTCGCAAGCCTTGGAATGGGAGACCCAGCACTTGAGCGGCCTCTACGTCTATGCACGGTGCGGATTTATGGGGCAGTTGAAGCACAAATACGATTTAGATCGCTTGACGACGCCTGGTGGATCTTTGATTGTGGCCTGTGAACGTTTTGTTTCAACAGAGGCTTAGAAGAGTTGCGAGGCTCTATTGTTTGCACATCAAGATTTTATAAGACTGTATGAGGCCATACGATAGCTTAGCAACTGTATGATGAATGAAGGATGCAGAACATTTAATAAGCAGAATCCAAATACCTGAAATTTATTCCTGTCCCTACCTACAAAACAGTAAGGGTGAGACGAGGAAATGTTAAATGATTGTTTTAATCATCGCAGACTATGATCTCTCAAGGTTGTTCCACAGTTCATAGCCATGCTGATTCCAAACTTGGCGGCCTTTGCGAAGTGCGGTCAGAAATTGGTCACGCAAAGTGCTTAGCTCTAAAGAAACTATTCGAAGTCCACTTGCTCTGTCGATAATACAAGATTGGCCATCGATGCATAAAGTAGATTGATCGATAAAACTGCTGCATAGCAGAACCCCGTAGAAAGATTCCACAAACTGAGGATTAAAGGTAGAACTTACAACCATAGGCTGATTTTTAGGCTCCGTTAAAAACCCAATAGACTCGAGGATTATATCTACCAGGTTCGCTTGCCTACCCAAGGCAGAGGCGACCCTGGATCTGACGTCCCGATCCTCATCTTTAAGTAACGCCTCCAGCGCCCCAACCACTGCCTCGGATAGGTTCGCTTGGCCGCCTAAGGCTTCGGCGGCGCTGGATCGGACGTCCCAATTCATATCCTTAAGCAGCGCCGCCAGCGCCGTAACCACTGCTTCAGATAGGTTCGCTTGGCCGCCTAAGGCTTCGGCAGCCCTAGACTGAACGTACGAATCTATATCCTTGAGCCGCGCCGCTAGTGCCGCAACCACTGCTTCAGATAGGTTCATTTGGCGACTCAAGGCATAGGCGGCGCTAGATCGGACGAACATATTGTCATCCTTAAGTAGCGCCGCTAGCATTGCTACCACTGCCTTGGATAGATTCGCTTGGCGGCCCAAAGCATCAGCAGCGCTAGATTGAACGCACGAATCCTTATCCATAAGCAGTCCTGCTAGTGCTGCGACCACTACTTCAGATAGGTTCGCTTGGCAGCCAAGGACTCTGGCGGCCTCAGATCGAACGTACAAATCCTCATCTTTAAGCAACGCTACTAGCGCTACGACCACCGCCTTAGATAGATTCGCTTGGCGGCCTAAGGCTCTGGCGACGCTAGATTGAAGATTATAATCCTTACACTTGAGCAGCGCCACGACTACTACCTCGGATAGGTTCGCTTGGCCGCCTAAGGCATGGGCGGCACTGGATCTAACAAGATATTCCTCATCCTTAAGCAGTGCCGCCAGCGCCGCGACCACTGGCTCAGATAGGTTCGCTTGGCGGCCCAAGGCATAGGCGGCACGGTATCGGATGTGCCAATTGTCATCCCTAAGCAGCGCCGCCAGCGCCGCGACCACTGCCTCGGGTAGGTTTGCTTGGCCGCCCAAGGTATCGGCAGCGCTAGATCGGACATCCAAATCCTCGTCCTTAAGCAGCGCCGCCAGCGCCGTAACCACTGCTTCAGATATGTTCGCTTGGCGGCCCAAAGCATCAGCAGCGCTAGATTGAACGCACGAATCCTTATCCATAAGCAGTCCTGCTAGTGCTGCGACCACTACTTCAGATAGGTTCGCTTGGTGGCCCAGGGCTCTGGCGGCGCTGGATCGGACGTACGAATCCTCATCCTTCAGTAGTACCGTTAGCGCTGCGACCACTGCTTCAGATAGGTTCGCTTGGCAGCCTAGGGCTCTGGTGGCGCTGGATCGGACGTACGAATCCTCATCCTTCAGTAGTCCCGCTAGCGCCACGACCACTGCCTTAGATAGTTCCTCTTGGCAGACTAAGGCTGCTGCGGCGCTAGATTGAATGTTCCAATCCTTATGCTTAAGCAACGCTGCTAACGCCACAACCACTGCCTCAGATAGGTTCTCTTGGCAGACTAAGATTGCGGCGGCGCTAGATTGAATGTCACAATCTTTATACTCGAGCAGCGCCGCGAGTACTACCTCAAATAGGTTCACTTGGTCGCCTAAGGCATAGGCGGCGCTAGATCGGACGGACTGTTCCTTATCCCTAAGCAGGGCCGCCAGCACCGCGACTACTGCTTCATACAGATTCGCTTGGCGGCTTAAGGCTTTAGCAGCGCTGGATCGGACGTACGAATCCTTATGCTCAAGCAGCGCCGCGACTACTACCTCGGATAGTTTCGCTTGGCCGCCTAAGGCTTTGGCGGCCCTAGATCGAACGGACGAATCCTCATCCTCAAGCAGCGTCGTTAGTGCCGCGATCACTGTCTCAGAGAGGTTCGTTTGGGCGCCTAAGGCTTCGGCGGCCGTAGATCGAACGGACGAATCCTCATCCTTAAGCAGCGCCGCCACTACCGCCACTGACGCCTCTGGTAAATATCTGCCACTACTTACTATTGCTTCTAGAATTCTCCCTCTTTTATAACTAGAACCAAGTCTCAGAGCATGGTGTAGAACTTCTTCTGGACACTCTGGTTCTCTCGCGATGAGCGAGTATCCTCTCAAATCGCATCCAAAGAGCAACCATTGTGAAAGCCTTGATTCTATCTTCGATCGATTTGGCAAGTTCGTCGACGCGCCCACTTCACTCAAGCAATGCATCAACAGCCGTTGATGCGTTGGCCCTAAGAGATCGATCGGCTCCTCCTCGATAATCTCGAAAAAGTGTAGTATTTCGTCTCCTCCCTCAACTGTAAGTAAACCAGCAACAAAGCGCCAAAAGACATCATAGCGTGCGCTATACTTGTGTTGCTGGAGAAAAGTCTTAGGATTCGTCTCAAGTTTGTGCCTCCCGCTGTTGAAGTCCAGGTATTGGAGGTCCTTCTTGGCTCTCCACTGCTTCACGAAGTACTGTGCGGCAAAGAACTCCTGAAACGTCAGGTGCAAGAAGTGATAATTTCGGTAAGATATAGGTGCAGAGGGGTCTGACGTCCGCAGAAATGAGAGCTGTCCAAGTGTCTCATAGAGTGAGAGGCCTGGCTTATGAAGTTGAAACCGCTCGCATATGGCGTCGCGGTACTTTGGCTGGAATTCGATCACGTTGCTGTACAGTCCGCTCAAGGCCAGGGATTCAAGAAGCTGGTTTTCAACCGCAATATCACGGTTGATCTCATATGATCCAGCTGTTCGTGCAAAGATCATCTTCTCTTCCTCGAAACGCCCGATATCCTTCCTCCATAGGCGATCCACGATTGCTTGGTAGATGGCAGTCATAGTCTCGGGGTTATGCGCCGCCACGAAACTTTCCGACCATGTGACGCAGAGCGCATCTAGCTGAATTGGGATTCGAACAAGGCTTTGAAAAAGCAGATGCTTCTGGAGGAACGACTGGATGTCCTTAACTGTTGATTTGTCTTTGACAATCCTTTCGAGATAGTCCTGTACTTGATCTGGGTAGAATCCAATTGTCTCCAATTCGAGATCAGGCTCTTTGAAGCTAACCGGAAGAATGGCATGCGGTCGGGTCGTGATAATAACGTTGGGCTGCCTTAAAAGATCCAAGAAAAAAGACTCTGCCTATTCTGTTTGCTAACCATTTCCTGCACTTCGTCCAGACCGTCCAGGATGAACAGAGTACGGCTGTTATTTGTGTCTAATGCTTGCGATAAAGAGCGGGACAACTCGCGAGCATAATCATTCCCTTGCGAAGATAGGAAAAAATACTCGCTATAAAATAATTCCTCGAAATTGCACGGCTTATTCCATTTCAGGTTCCGCAGAGGCACCCAAAGTGCGCGGTTGAACAGGTTATTCCACATTTTGCCACGCGTGAAGTCATGGATGATCTTTTTGCACAAGGTGGTCTTGCCGACTCCGGCACGACCGCGGATGAGAATTCTTCGAGGCACTTTCGTTTGGCCGTCGGGCGTTTTGCGTGAGTCGAAGAGCGCCGGTAGCTCGATTTGGGACTCCTTTTCCCGCGTCTCAACCTTCAGCCGAGCGGCGAGTGAAAACGGGGAGGCCATTTTGTCTGATTCTTCTTTGGGCTTTGCTGCCCCTATGTGTGGCTGATCTATAATAGCGAGGTTGATGTAGCACTGATCCATCGGCAGCTCATCTCCCGAAATCCGCTCAATCTTAAGCCTATCCCTAGTGTAGTGATTGTTGCGGATCCAGGCGTCCGGGCCTGGAGAAATGATCAGCGTATTGTCTTTCTAGATCCGTGCAAGTCAAATAGGACTTGCCTCACGGTATTCAGTCATAGATGTGTTTTAACAATATATACTCACATTTTATAGGGACTCTGCTGGTGTTAGGCTCTATCGCTGACGGTACCCAGAACTCTAATAACGCCTTCGCACAAGCCGCCGCCGTCGCAGCTGCATACCGTTGCCACTTTTTGGTCTTATGGCTATCAGCATAGTCACACGCGCCCTTGATGACTATGCAGGGAAAGATATCCCAGACTCCAGCACTCTCCATCTCGAAGCCGATAATTCCTTCTTGCTTTGCAATGCTGTCACGCTCCTCGCCAGACTTCATCACGGTATCACCAGATGCGATCAACCCGAAGTGGACCACTGGTCGTTGCACTTCGTTCCGTTTCAAGCGCTGGCGTGATACTAGCTCTCCATCGCATCCACATTCTTCACAAGTTTTCTCATCGCTAAGGTGACAATAGTTGGTCTGAAATAGTTTGTCGTTAATAGCGCCCGGATACTGTGCCTGCAATTTCGATTTTTCTTGGATCTTAGTCAGATGCATGGCAATGTCGTTGGTCAGCTTCTCTTGTCCACGAATACCCTCCAGCTTCCCCAACAAGGCCCGAATCTCCGTGTTGGGCCTGCCTAATGACTCCAAAAGTGTATCCTTGCGTACGAAGCGTTCAGGAAGTCGTCGACCGAGGTCATACTGAACAACGCCCTTGCTTACAATAACATCCCTAGTATGATTTCGGTATCGGCATTTAGGCCAGAGGAATAGCACCACACACACCCACAACAAGAGCTAGCTTGATGTTAGGATAGCTAGTGCGGCATTGTGCTGCAACAGCGGCACTGCTTACCTTCCCTATGCTAGGCATATGGGCGAGAACGACATTGTGGCGACCGATTGAGCCGGTGGAATAAGCATTAGGATCGCCGGGCGCCTTGCCGAAGGAGCGCTCTTCATCATCATCCCAGTACTGGTCGAAGAGTGCCTCGACGGCATCGGCCTCGACGGTCAGGGCACAGATGATGGCGATCTCGAATCCGAGTCTCGAGGCAGGGCGAGTGGGTTTCATCGGATCGAGACATGAGAGATATTGACGCTATGAATTCGAGTGGGGCCGCGGTCAGTCTCTTGCTTCTAGAATTCGTCAGTAAATGAATCATGTCAATAGGTGGAGATTCGGCCTAGTAGTACACGGCGTACGATAAAGTGCAGCGTGTCGACACGCTCAGCGGCTATCTGTTTAAATTAGCCAGGGGCGTTCGAGAATTGTGAACTTCCTTGGCATGCTTGATGATTACGGCGAAATCTTCGACGTTGAAAACATATAAGTGCCCTGAACAGCGGGATGATGAAGAGAAAATCACGTCGTGCCTATGGCCAGCTGCGGGGACGGAAGAACAGATTTAAGGTCACAGCCTGCTGACGCAGCTGAAACGCAGGCCATCTTCGGCCTGAGACCAGCGCAACCAATCAACGTTTCTCCCAAGCAACATAGCCGCCCTGGCTCAGGTTATGCGCAAATATGCGGAAGTAGGACTGCATATTGTAGGGAAAGGTGGGGTAGATCGACGATCTGATATTTTGCTGATCATTGACTATGGAAAAAATGCGTAACCCGCCCCGAAAGATCCTAATGTGAACTGTCCATTTGTATCGATATGAAGCTGGGCTACCATGGAGCGTCATGGCCAAGGTTCTACAAGTCTCCTTTCCACAGAGCAGCTTTCCTACCTTACGCGGCTCGGTTTATATTATAACGAGCCAGAACCTGCAATCATCTGTGTTATTTGTGGCTTTGCAATCAAACCCGGAGGCGATCGTGTCTCCAGGCATCTAGGAGAGAAGCATGGGATACCGAAGTCAGAACGCCGCAATTTAAACTCATTCATCAGATCGCTAGGACTCCCCGACCCAGCTACGCTGTCAAAACGACTGGAGGGATGCCACCCTCATCCACACTTGACCTTGCAAAGAAGCGCACAATGTAGGCATTGTGGTATCCGCTCTATCAGCCCTGACGTGCTTTTACGTCACCTCAAATCTCTACATGGCTACGATATGCGACAGATTCAGCTGGCCGATCACATCGAGGATGGGTTGACTTTCCAGAGTTGGATGCTCGGCGACATCCATTCGTCGTGGCTTGTCTGTCAAGACGGGTTGCAAGCCGATAAAAACCCCGGGAAGAGGATAGCTCCTGCTGTAGCAGCGACCGAGGCTGCCTGCTTATTTACAGAGAAGCTTTACACAGAAGAACGCAATTACCTTTTGGAGAACGAATTTAGAGTGCGCCAGGACCCGGAAACTATTGCTTCCAACCCGGCTCTTATGACCAACTGGATGCGTCGAACTAGCTGGGAGAAAACTTTCCGTGATGCTGACCGCGGCCTGATGGTGGCGCTGTCTGCCTTGCCCTCTCTCAAAGGGGCCCGGTTCGTTTATGATGGAGGCAGTGGTATCACCATCTCCCCGACACCGAACGATGAGCGAAGACTGGTTCTTATTATAGCTGCCCTGGATCGGTTGTTCGACCGGTGCGCAGACACAGTCCGGCACACGGATGTCTCCATCCGCCGTGGACTCAGAGGACGGTATCCTGATCGCCCATACAAAGCGCCCTTTGAGCTGGCCACATCAAAGCAAAGCGAGTGTGCCTACAGGCTCGAACTCAAGCGTTGCATCTGCTTCTGGCTCCGAATTTCCCTTCTTAAGGCTCCCTGGTACAGCTGATTCTAGGAAGGAGTCTCCACAAAGCTCAACGGTCCGCCCTTAATCAACTTTGGACCGATCCAGTCTGGCAAGGGAACGTTGCTGCCGAAGCGTTTGATGTTCCCGATGACGATGACTCTATCGATAATGCAAGTAAGCTCGACACCGGCGCTGATGAAAATAGCGATGATGAGGAGTGTCTCGAGAATGAACGCGAGCAAGACGACGAATCGGATAACACTACTTATCACTACGGCCAAGGCAATAACACTCCTACTATTCAAGCTCAAGATCCAGCAGCTGATGTTCTGTTACGATTTTATTACTTCATGGTAACGGAGGAGTTCATCGATGGCTTGGCAAGCTCGTCCTTGTTGGTATTCTTTAGTGCAGTTCGAGGCCTTTCATTACCCGGTGGACTCGAGTACCTTCGGCCAGCTCGGTATACCCCAATCCTTTCGAGGCTCATTTACTGTACGCGTCTTATTTTCCTAGAGGCAACCTTACCACGAGTTCCACATGGTTATATTGGCCTTCAAGCAAGGCCATCAAGCGGTCACCTCGCCAGAATTCAGACAATACGCAACACCAAAGATGTGCGATGGTTCCATGTCACCTCTCGGGAATTTTTTAGCCTACTCGCATATGGCAGGTCCCTGCAGCGGTCTGGTGGACCTGCGTTTCACTTCAATTGGAGTGATGATGGCGAGGTTATATCCTGAGATGGCGAACACCATCTATCTATGGCTGCCTTCCGCAGTATGGTCGCTAATATAATACACGAAGCGACACAGCATACAAGGGACCTTATGTTTGGATGGGAGCCTCCTCAACCTGACCTTAAAAACGTACGTGATCGCCTCTCGACTACGACTTCCGGTTATTCATTTGTTACAGACCCAGCGAATTGCTTAGCAGATGCATACCTCGAGCTGTTGCCAAGAGCCGCGACATCACCCATCTACTGTTTAATCAAGCAAAAACACGGGAGCGCTCAAGGAGATTGGGACCTAACCCAAGTGAATAATTATCTTTGAGCGCATGATAAACTGCTAAAGGTTATTATGCTGCTATACTATATAACGGGAGGAATGGCATTTCGGGTCTCAGAGCTCCTAACAATTGAATGCTGCAATACCCCATCAAGGTTACGCGGCACCGGGCTGCACGGAGGAACGCTCTTTGCCATCACGCGGCACCACAAGGCACGCTTAATGACGAATAACGAGTATCAAGTTGCACGGTTCTATCCCGAAACCGTTACATTATTGGTTCACGTGTATCTTGTCTATATCAGACGATTTACACATTTTCTCCAACGAAGGTGCTTCGGGCTTGACCAACCGTCCACTCTAATATTTGTGCCAGCTTTTCGGGCATGTCAGTGGTCAAGCCAGACGCTGACTGATGAACTCCGACGGTGCAGTATGGCGGCAACACAGGTGCTTAGTATCCATGCGCAAATTTATCGACATCTATGTATTGCTATTGCACAGAGACACGTTCGTACCGCCGTCAAAAACTTCAATAGGTATGACGATACTACACAAAATGCGCAAGAAGATGTTGCATTTGCGTGCAAAGTGGCCATAGGCCTCTCCATATAGTGTCCTCCTGTATAACCCTTTTGCTTCAGATTCAATCCTGCTTCTGTCCAAGGACATAAACCCAAGCACAGATCCTTACCTTATACCCGTCCTAAGCCATAAAGATCATGATCGAGCTGATGGAACAGCAATACACCCCAAGGGCTGCGGCTGAACAATACCCCGCTTCTTGAATAGATCCTACACTGCCACAATGTTCTCATATTCAAGTAGCCGTGCATGTGATGTAGCGACTCGAACTTGGCGGAAAACTGTAGCTTTCTCCTCACGACCTGCGTGCCTTATACGTGACAACCCACAGTACAACACAGCCAGCTATGTGTTCACATCAACCAGTTCTTCAGCGTCACTGAACATCCTAACAGGCTCCTCTGCTCGCATATGCCCGAATCCTTGCCATGCGTCCACTCGAAAAGACCCTATACCACCATTGCAGCTACTGCCCAGTTCAAATTCTCGTGCCGTCACGATGGGCTCGGTATCAGTCCCTGTCGAGCCATCGCCGTTTCCATACGCACCACTTGACACCAAACTGCACACTATCAGACTCCTCTGCATCTTCCCGTCTTCCAACCCCAGTGCACCAATATGTTGTAGGCTGGAGCACACGTTGCTTGAGCCAGGACACGCCGAGTATGAAGCACTGTCCTACACGTGGGGCAAAGGACAGAAAACAGAAACCATTACCATCGACGGCCGTGATTTCCTCGTCACGAGCAATTTGCTAGCCATTCTCGTCCGTTTGAGGCGCACTGATGAACCCAGCCATGTCTGGATCGACGCCATCTGCATCAATCAAAGTGATCTTGGAGAACGGAGCCGCGAAGTTCTCCGCATGCTGCAGATATACCAACAAGCGGAGCGGGTATTTGTATGGCTTGGCGACGAGAGCCATAACAGTGGTCTTGCAATGACTCACCTCCGTCAGCTAAGCAAGGATTGGGACATGGCACATAGCAAATCGTTGGTATGGAGGTTCATCTGGTACCTTGTTGTCCTATTAACTAGATTGTCTATAATGGCAGCTTCAGTCTTCTTTACTGTCTGCCACCGGCCCTTTGTGTCAATCTGGGCGATTCTGCTCTATTTTGGATGGCTCTCAGAAAGCTCAAACTGGTTCCTGTCCCTGATCCTTCGAATAAGTGGTTGGTATACAGGCATCGAATGCGCCTATACTGCGTTTGCTGCATACCGCAAATTGGTCAAGGGAATAGATGTCCAACAGTCTCAACCAGACGTAGAGACTGTTGAATCCCTCAAACATTTCTTCGAAAGACCCTGGTTTCGTCGAGTGTGGATCATTCAAGAGATAGCAGCAGCACAGAGGGTGATAGTTGTCTGCGGAAATGATGCACTCACTTGGGAATCACTAGATCAAGGGATTCTTGAGATCGAGCGCAGAGTCCGCCTTTCGTCCCACAAATGTCCATATGTTGATACTAGTTGCGTCATAGCAAGCCTTCTTCGATGCGTCGTTTCTCAAGCAGCTGCATCGGGCAGCGTCATCAAGAGCAATCTGGGTCCAGCCGAAGCCGAGCGCGCCTCGGCAAAGTCTTTGCTATGGCTCCTCAAGCGATTTCGGCATTTTGATGCGACAGACGATAAAGACAAGATATATGCCCTCCTAGGGCTCGCGTTTCCAGCTCAAGGAACAGTCTCCTCTCATCAGACGGTCTTACCGGATTACAATGCGCCGACGTCCCGTGTTTATGCGGAGTTGGTCAGTAATCTGGTCAAAGCCACTGGACAGCTAGACATCCTTCGATGTTGTCAAGGCTACAAGAGATTACCTGGACTCCCTCATGGGCTCCCGACTGGACGTATAAAATTCACGAGTTTTCTCCATCGCCAATAGAAACAAAAGATTACACTATTCCTTCGTGTCCGGGGCTTCCTGCAGCAGTTTTCTCGGATGATCTGCGAATCATGTTTGTCTGGGGTTTACGATAGGACATGTTCACCATGTTGATGAACCGTTCCTGTCCTCTGGCAACACGCCTGTTAGGGCAGAAATGCAAACGCGAGCGGCTATTTGGAACAATTACGTGCCATATTTCATCAATGCTTTCGTATGGTTTTCCGAGAGTAGAGTCTTGGTGATGGCATTCAAAGCACAGTTGAGATTGTTAGTCACGCTGTTTCCGAATCGCACCAGGCTGCTGGTGTATTTACTCGATATCATCGAGGACGCCACAAAAGCAATATTAACCAGTCAGGCCGATGAAGATCAACAAAATACAATGAAAAGCAAGCTGAGGGCCGGTTCATGGCCAGGTGTAGCCACATTGTTTGATAACATGTTGAATTACTTAGACGTACCTGATATGGAATGGGTCATCAGAAGGGTCGAATGGGCCACAATACTAACTGATCCATTCATGAACAATCGCAGCTTTCACACAATCGCGCGTGATCCTCAACCTGGTGACATTATCTGCCTATTGAATGGTTCAGGGGATGCGCATATTCTGAGGCAACATGGCGAGAACTATTCACTGGTGGGTATTGCGAAACTTAACGTTGCGGTGAGGTGGCTTTGGAGGGATTCGTTGAAGGAATTTGAGCAGGGGACTCTCAAGTTGGAGCAATATGCTCTCATATAATTGGTTTCGCTGTATTAAACATCCCATGAATACCGTCTTCGTCATTACAAACAAAATATTTGTTTACTAAGTAGATAGACGTGAATAGGATACTATGAGTCGATGGCATAATACGAACCTTAACAGCAATCTTAACCAGAACCTGGCCAATAGGCTCTTCCATTCTTTCTACACCAATGCTGCCTCAGTGACAGAAATAACACATTAAACCAAGCCTTCCAGATATTATAAAATCTTAATAATAACCTACTAACGTAATTCATAAGCGAATGTCCCACACAAGCGAATGTCCCACACAAGCGAATGTCCCACACAAGCGAATGTCCCACACAAGCGAATGTCCCACACAAGCGAATGTCCCAGAAATTCCTCATCCTACATCATCATCAAAAGATCAATTGATCCGCCATAATTAGGCATGTCAGACCCAAAGGATGAAGCTAATATCCTTCTTGCACTTCAAGCCCTTCAAAAAGAGCCAGAGTTAAGCTTGCGACGCGCTGCAGCTATCTACAAAGTATGCCGGAAGAAGTTGGGCCGCCGGCAGCAAGGCATGCAACCTCGATGCGATATTATGGCTAATTCGCGTAAGTTAACTAACCTTGAGGAGGAGAAGCTAGTTGAATATATCCTCGATATGGATTCACGAGGATTTTCCCCGGATTAAGGGTGTTGAAGATATGGCCAATATCTTGTGTACTGAGCGCGACGCGTTACCTGTTGGAAAGAACTGGACGGCGAATTTTATTAAGCGGCAACCAGAGCTTACAACGCGTTTCTTTCGTAGATATGACTATCAGAGGGCCAAATGTGAAGATCCAATCGCAATAAACGCGTGGTTCTCGCTCGTAGCGAACACAATCGCAAAGTACGGCATAAGATCAAATGATATCCATAACTTTGACGAGACTGGCTTCATGATGGGCGTCATTACAAGCGGGATGGTCGTCACAGGCGCAGAAAGGCGTGGGAACCCTAAAAGATCCAGCCCGGGAACCGTGAATGGGTTACAGTCATTCAATCGATCTCTGCGGGCGGCTGGGCAACGCCGCTGTTCATCGTGGTTGCAGGCCAATATCACCTCTCGAACAAGCCATCGTCCTTCCTATGTCTCTTTTCGTCACATACCATCCTCGGTATGGGCTGGTCAACCTAACTCAACTCCTCACAATGGCGCTGGACTTGCCCGATAGTTCATTCTGGAAGGCTCTGGAAACAATGCCAAAATATGACATCCGTGGTAGCAACAATGTAGCCACAATCTTCATCCCCATCACCTTCCTCGCACAAGTTCTACAAGGCCTCGGTCTGTCGTTCGAATCAGAAGTTGAACTGGAGAGAGATACGTCACTTGACAAGTATGATTACTCGGGGTTTTATCTCTTTTCCGCAAACGAATCAGCACAATTGAAGCCCATTAAGAAGGAAACTCACGATGACGCAGAGTCCAGTCAGGGTGTCATACTTCACAACATCTAGCAAAATGGTTGAGGATTTGCCACAGTGCACAGGAGGAGCAATGTTGCGGTGACATTGTCTACCCTGCTGAGAGTGATGATGAGTTTCAATTCAAGTTCGGGCAACGAAAAGCATTAGCGGGCTCGTCGCCTTTTCGACATCGAACAGACGAATGGGTGTCTAGCTTAAAACAGCCCAGGGCTTGCTTGAAACGCGAAAAGCCTTTGCATTCGGCAGCGGAGTGGCCACCTGTCAAGAAAGTTGGCAGTGAGATAAAGAGAGACGACACTGCTTCTAGCTCCAATAAGTCAAGCCAAAGAACTCCCCGTATCGCCATACCAAATTCCACGAACCCTACCACGCAGGCAAGCGAGATAAAAAGAAGACACGCATGCAAGCGGGACCACAATTGGGGACACGCAACCGCATGACCCAGAACGGATGTTTCAGATTTATGGCCGTGACTATGACGATTAGGAGGAATGGCGAGGCTTCTTGACTGCCTGCATTCACAGACAGTCAGGGCCAAAGGGACCTACCCATGACAATAGGGTAGCTATTTAGATAAGACCGCTGCCGGAGGACAACAAGGAACGTTGCCACCTCTCTGTTAGACGCTGGAGAGGCCTTGTCTAACACCAATCTGCTTCTGAGATATCTGCATTCAACTCCACCAGTAGGTGCTCACTGAGAGGAAACAAGAATCTTTTCATTAGCCAATCATGAGTGAAGAATGCTGACGAATTTCGTGGTCAGGGAATCCCATGGAACCAATATCATCCCGCTGTTCAGCACGAATTGCTTCCTCTCTCTATTCGAAGATAACCCGGACCCATCAGCCACGCGTCACGCATCTGGCCTGTCACATAGTCCGCGGCCAGCCTTTTGGTCGACGGTGCTGAGTTTCTACGCCATGCTTAGTCGAACCAAGGTCGGCTAGGGAAGCAAAGACAAGGGTTGAAATGAGATGGAGAGAAAAGGAACTGGAGACGATTCGACAAACAAATTTACCCAGTCACCTCTCAGAGCTTATTTGGATGGCGCAGGGCACCATATCAGTCATCAAAATCTATCACTTGCATATTTAGAGTGAGACCAATAATCATACGACTCGAGTATGGTGCCTTAGACCCACACACCCTACGAAAATTTTCAAAAGGATGAGCGTGCAAGCAAAAATTTCACTTATCTTGCACATCATTACATTTTGCTTAATCCGTTATGATAATGGATGAAGATTTCGATGTCGACTTCAATTTTGATGACGCTCGAAGCGTGGCCGAGACAGTTATCCTGCCTGATTATCATTTCCACGTGCATTCGCATTGCGGAGCCTGCGGCTATGGGTTTGAACGCGGCGACAGCATTCTCCTGAGTTAGAACATCCCTTGGTGAAGAGTCTTTGCTTAGGCTGACAGCGTTGTGTTGTCGGCAGTCCTTAGCCCTGATCATCCCTCCCAAAACAAGATATGGAATTTACACGAGTTCGGTGATATCCACCCTCCTCAACATTGGGATATGTGCGAAGGCAAGAGCGAATGTCTTATGTGCAGAAAGTCGATGGATTCCGGAATAGTTCATATTGACTGCTTTAATTTATTCCGAACGTTATGTCCCAGAAAGACTCTATCCCGACTGTGGCAGGCTACGGTCTGGAAACGTCCTTGGCGCCAGCACCGCAATTTCTCTCTTCTCCCAGGGCTAGATTTCAACATTTGGTTGAAATATGCCATTAAGATATTTCCTCAGCTGGAACAAATTCCAAGGGAGATTGTTGGAGATATTTTGGCCAATCTAAACCAAGATCCGCCGCAGCGACTCCATCGTTACAGTTCAGTCTCGGCTCTTGCCAGGAACGGGTAGCAGTTGAATGGGCAGAAGGACAGGGTGTTTCTTTACCTATTGATCAAATCAGGTATTGGCGGCGTGGAACCAAGTCGACATCGCTCACGGAAAATCCACAGGACGATCTGCAGACAGAGTCCACCCTTTGTTTGACGATAGATTCGTTTGGTCTCCAAGCCATTGAGCGAATAGAAACACAGCCGCCAACGCCGGTCAAGCCGAATAGCGAACAAGCTTTTATCGTTGAGGGCGTTAAGGATTTCCGTGGGGTTGTGGCACAATTCCAGGTCTGCAACTACTCTTCGATTATAAAATTATCGACTGACAATACTAGGATGGGCTATGTCGCCTTAGTATGCCATCCGACCCATGGAACAATTGGGCTTACCCTCCATTTAGAATCTGGGATACGCCAAGTCCCCACGAAATATTCTTTCATTGCAGCCTAAGAGGGACATCGCAACAGGTCAGAGAGCTTTCACCATTGACACTAGCTCGTGTTCCGCGATCACATTTTTATGAGATCGGGGGCATAGCTGCTATTCACGCGCACACTTCAGCCATGCCATATGCTGTAACGACTTTCAAGCATTTAGCTCTGCATGGCACTGTTTGGGTTTATATCCCACTACCATCCGAAGATCGTATTACAGCGGTTGGAATCAGGCAAGGCCATGTGAATAATTGTTTTTGGCAAGTTTACCCTGCCATAAATAGTACTAGGTTCTCCGCTTACTGTAAACATCTAGCTTCGATTCCACAAATCGGGAACCGTTTGGGTTGGGCGGCCGCCTGAGCTAGGAATGCATCTGTATCTCACTAAAACCGATAACCTACCAACCATAATTTACAGCATGGGTGATGGTGAATATGTCAAAACTTTAGGGGCATACCCTGAGAAAGTTTTTAAGCGGTTGAATCTACCATTCGAGGTCCCTCCATCGCCAATCCCCAACTTTTCTTACTTCTCCTGGGCATCTCTTAGCAATGTATCATCTACACAGACGTTTAGCGACCGCCACGATGGATATTGTAAGGGGATCATATTGCGATACCGCGACGGTGCAGAGCGCGCTGTGGGTCAGTGTCGCTTGGGAAGAGACTGCCAAACAATATGTGAACGGCCATCATTGCTACACTACAACAAATGTTCATACGTCACACGCGATGACAAGGTGCGGCAAACGATTCAAATTGTCTTCACGAATAAAAAACAGGTGACAAAGAGAGTAGCGAGGGGTCGCTTATAGGAGTCACGGGAGATGGAAGGCCGCATCGTGTTTTGGTTCACAGAATATGAATCAGTTATTAGCTTTCAGCAGCCGACCTAGGCGTCCGGCAGAGTCTACTACGACGGCTAGTAATTTAGTAAATCACATACTTCTCGTCCGTGCTCCAAATTCCTACTCGTGCCTACCACAGCGTGGTAGTGCTCGAACTAGAGCTCTTCATTGAGGCAAAAGGTACTAAGCTTCTATTCAAATACCCGGATGCACCATCTGATTTACTTGCGGTCATGGAGAACTTCGACGATACACTACACCGCGTTCTAGACTTCTCTCAGGTATGCCACGAAAGGCTATACATCGACATAGGCAAAGAGACCTGCCCGCTGCAAAGCGACTCAGAAAGACATGTTGACAGCGTTTCGTCACCCGAAGCTCAGACGTACCTGTGGCGACGTTGTTGCATCCGTCATCACCTAAATCACCTCTATGACGGGGATATTCCAAGGTCGGGCCAAAACTTCTACCATGAATCTATGCTTCGAGATGCCGGAGGCATGACGACGTTGACGCCTCCGAGCTCCCGGCTCCGTCGCGGAGGCATCCTCTACGGCCAAATGTACAGTCTTACTAAGGAGATCATAGATGCCGCTCGCACGTTTCCGTTCCAAAATCAGGATCTCCAGCACATGGCATTAGATCCTCGGCTCCATTATGGTGCGCAAAACATTTCCCACAAGCCCCAGTCAGGCAGAAGCGTCGTAGATCGTGCGTATCTTGCCAGTAAGCGCCGCTGTCATTATGGCCTAATGGATTCGACACATCGATCCTTCGGCGTACGGGAGGAGTATCGTATTTCATGGGTCTTATTCCAGAACGTCCTGACAGTCTTACGGTCTCTGAGTCCCGAAGTCCGCTCCATCAAGCTGCCAGGACCTCTACCTTATTTGTGGACCGTTCGCAGCTCTGTTTTTGTTGATTTCGTCTGGCACAATATCAACAAGTTTACGACCGGCTTTGAACTGGTACGATCCCAGTGTTCCCCAGGTCTGACCACATGGGAAGATACTAAAATGATGGATATGTTTCTTCGATGTCTGCGGGTTGCAGCTGGGGACATGACTACTCCCGAGAAGGGAAGGGGCGTTATGGTGGAGTAGACGGGAGTTTTCGCAACCAGCAGGATCACTACAAGTGCACTACGGCCTTGGTTTTGGTCGAACATTAGAGGAGTATGGCTATTGCTGGATTGAGCCTCGCATCGACTGGGTGCTGTTGAGGTTCCATCCACACCTTACCAATTCAGTCTTATTCGGGAATGGTATCCTTCGACAGCGATACGTAAAATGCGGTAGGTATGTTAGATATTTCTTTGAACTTAGTCGCCGTGCCGACTTAGGCCTCGAGTGGCTCCGGCGGCACCCTATGGAAGCAATTGTTACGAATCGACTCGTGTCATGGCTTTGCCATATCTGTCTACGGCAAATGAGGGTTGACATTCTGCAATCCATTCAAGGCGACCTCCGTCCCGGGGTGCGTATTGCTATCCTGGATGATAATGTTCACTTTTGCCGCAAAGGTCTCTCCACTGTCCTGCTGAATGGCATGACTGCAGTAACAGGTAATCATGCGAATTTCAAAAGCCCTCATGAGGTTGCTCATTCGCTATTCGGGCTTAACGATGGTCGGCGACGGGGCCATTGGGAAAATAAGCCGTTCCGGAAGCTTCATCAACGGATATGTGCTGCATTGCAACATTTTCCAGCGGAGCATAGGCTACCTGAGGCATTTTCACATCGATTATAATGTTGCTTATTTGCATACCATTGGGTATTACGTCAGAAGGACTATCGCCGAGGACCAAAGTTGGTAAGCGGCGTTGGTTTTCCATAGATATCCAGGGATCAATCGAACTTGCGGCAGATGACACTTCTCTGGAAAGCTAGGTTTGGGCGAGAAACCGCTGGAGGCCGGGGTATACTGCACCTGTCCCTCCATACGTCGATTGGAGCCGAGACCAGTGGCAGTCTTGGATTGATCGCCATATCGATCAAGCTCTGTCGCACGAGGCATCGGAACCATGTCAAATTCAGGCTAACCCTGCCGTCGGCTCATTAGCCCAACTGAGCCGGATACGTTGGAATCCCTTTACTCTAACAGTCTCTTCAGAAACGTGCCCCGTTTCCGCTACCAGACCAACCAGACTTCTACTATGATCCCTGTTGCCGGTAACCTTTTCGATCTTAGCAAACAGGCCCCATTGCCACGCTAAGTGTAATCTGTTGCTGTGTCAATGGAAACAGGCCTCATTTCCGAGCCCCATTTTCTCCACGGTACTAAGTTTTATAGTTCTCTGATTGGATCAACCAACCCTTGTCTTTCCAGGCCTTTTCAATTTTACGGGTACTCTGTAGTCTAATCCTTTAACTATTGTATGTTTTACCCCTTATGACCCAAGCATTTAAAAACCTTCGCTCCCTACGCTTGCTCATCTTCTGATTCCCATGAGATCGATTCATCCATGGACATAGCATGGCCATCATGCCCCAAGACTCGGCCGGCTCGCTCGAGCAACAGCAACAGCGAATCATGCATGGGCTCGACCCTAATCCAATATTTAGTACTTCCTTTAGAGCGCCAACCGCAGAAGAGCTTCAGTTCCTTGACTCACTTGGCTTGTTCTTCAACCAGCCAGAACCTGCTATCATATGCAAACAGTGCGGTTTTGACTTAAAAGCAGATGGTGATAGAGTATCGAGGCATCTCAAAGACAGGCACGACTGCAGTAAACAATCCAGAAAAGGGCTCAACAAGCTTGTGAATTCGTTGAACCTACCAGACCCCAAGAAACTGCCAGTAAGGCCTGATGGCCAGCAACCCCACCCCTACTTAGCTTTACAAGAGGCCAATGAGTGTTTGTACTGCGGCTTCTACTCCGTAAGTGACAAGGTACTTCTTCGCCATCACGTAAAATGCAGTAAACTTGAAGGTCGGTCTGCTAAATCAGGCGGCCGTTGGGTTCGCGAGTATATCCACAAAGGGGTTTCGCTGCAGAGTTGGACCTCGGATGGAATACATACGGCATGGCGCGTGACTCGAGAACAATTCGGCTCATCCTCGCAAGAGGTCAAGGTAGCATCACGAATTCCGAAAGGGGATTAAATGAGTCATTACAGAAGCATGCAGATGCCATTTGCATGGCCGAGTTAAAACACATATCATCCGCCGCTGCTTCATCGACTCCTGTTAACACGATGGAGAACCCAAACCTTTTAAGCAATTGGATGCGCCGAACCCAATGGGAGGCCATATTCTGTGGAGCAGATCGACCGTTCCTTACCACACTTGGTGATATACCCTCTGCGCCAGGCGGATCATATCTGATGGGAATTCATAAGGAGTGCGGCTGGAGACTAGTTCGCAGGACGAGACTCGGTTGTATTATATAATTCAGGCTCTCGATCGGTTGTTCGATCGTTGCGCCGATACCATGGCCCATACGGATACATCCATCCGACGTTGGATTCGGGGCAGATTCATTGATCGCCCATTCAAGGCACCATTCGATATGGTGGCCCATGCCAGGACAAAGAGCCGATATCATCGGCTGCTGAAGAGATGTATATGTGTCTGGGTGCGTCTCTGGTTGCTTCCGCCGTCAATAGTTCGGGCGTTAACAGGGCGCACACTCACATGCAAGCAAGCCGAGTCCCTCGAGAAGCTATGGCGGGATCCGGTCTGGCTGGAAACAAAGGCGGGCGCCACGGATGTCCAAACCCTCACAGTAGATCCACCAAAGTCGGGCGAGGGTTGTTGAAGGAAGCGCGGCTAAGCTACGTAATTTGGAGCGTAGAGAGGAAGAAAAAGAGGAAGAAGAAGAAGAAGAGGAGGAGGAGGAGGAGGAGGAGGATGACGACGACGACGACGACGACGACGACGACGACGACGACGACGAAGAGGATGGTTGTTCCGATGGCGGCTTAAGCGAACTGGGATCAGAGTACCGCGCCACCGACGAAGAGGAAGCCAACAATATTGACCAAAACGTCTCCCATCCAAGTCCAGGAATCAAGGTTCATAATGCAGACACTACCCCACAGGATGCCCAAGCAGATGTTGTCCTGCGGTTCTGCTATTTCATGGCAACAGAGGACTTCGATGACGGACAGGCTAACTCGACTATGATAGTGTACTTTGCAGCTCTGTGTGGACTCTCTGGGCCCGGTGGAAGAGAGTTCGCCCGCCCCGGAAAGTACACAACGCATCTAGCAGGCTTGATCCATTGTCTCCGTCTCATCATATTGGAGGGCGTTCTCCCACGGGTCGCTCACGATTATGTCGGTATACCAGCCAGGCCGAGACAAGGCCAACTGGAAGCATTGCAACGAATTCGGCAAGATAAGATGTGCGATGGCTGCCTTTCACCTCTTGGAGAACTCCTGAGTCTTGTGGCATATGGCATAAGTCTTAGTCGCGCTGATGGTCCGTCATTTTTCTTCGAGTGGAGTGACGATGGGGAGGAGATTGCATGGGATGGTTCCAATCGGCTCACCATGGATGACTTTCGAGGATTTTTGAAAGCTCTTGTCAATCGCGTGTCAGAACAACACCAGCAGCTAATGTATAACTGGTGCCCAAGCAGGTTGGACCTGCGAAAGATTCGACACCGCCTATCGGAGACTGCAGCCGGTTACTCATTTGTGACAGACATCAGGAACGGCCTAGGAGAAGCTTACATCCAGCTATTGAACAGGGCATGTACGGCTTCCACAGGCGGACTCCTGCGCCTAGAGAAAAATGGCGAAGCCTGTTGGGATAGACAAGCTATCTTGCAGTATCTCGAGACACATGATAAGTTTCTGAAAGATTTCATGGCAGCAGCTCAGTTGAAGATGGGCCAAGGCAGTCGTGTATCCGAGCTGTTAACACTGCTGGTCGCCAATACGTCTTCTAGTTTCGGGGGCATAGGGGTTTATGGAGCCCACTTTTGCCTCATCACGCGGCATGTCAAGAGCCGACGGAGCACCAACAACGAGTTCCAGGTGGCGCGATTTCTTCCACCAGATATGGAAGATGCCCTGTATGATTATCTTGTGTATATTCGACCTGTGGTGTGCATGCTCCGAAAAATATACTTTGGGCAACAGGATCCACATTATCTGCTCTTCGCGCCGGCAGCCAGCAACGCTCGGTGGAGCACGCCGGTATTCTCAAGACATCTCCAATATCTTACCAGATTATATATACCCACCATACCGACCGGCATCGGCGCCCAGCTCTGTCGACATCTAACCATAGCGATTGCCGAGAAGCATGTAGTAGATCACGGCATGCCCTTCGATCGGTTCGATGAGTCTAGTGCGAGTTACAACGACGGGATTGTATTTGCGTGGCAAAGCGGTCACAGGCCGCGGCAGCGGTACTCGACGTACGGTCTCGATGCTGCATTTCCCGATAAACTGCAGCCTGCCCTCCTACAGCTATACCTTGAAGCTTCGAAGAAGTGGCATCGCTTTACCGAAGTGAAATTCACAGCTTCTAAAGACGGCCACAATTACAGCGAAGACAGTATCCCCAAGGGCTCTACAATATCGCAGAAACGCAGTTATGATGCTATTTCGACACTTACCAGAGACGAAATTCCGCATAGGTATCTGCGAGGCCCGGCCGATGCAGTCAGGCAACGCGATCCGGCGCATAAACGGATGCACCTCGGATCTAGTTCCATCACAGCAGTTGGCTCTGTATGTACGGTGGCTTCGATACCAGGATATAAAGACGAGAACACATTTCAATCCGTAGGGTCCTTTATATATCTTAAAGACCTACGGGCGGTGGTTTGTATCACATGTCGTTTCGCGGTCTGCCCAGATGAGATCATTACTCATCTTTCTCGACAACACAAGAGGAATTATACTATGAAAGAGCGGAGAGATATACAGCAAAAAGTCAAAGCACTGCCTGGAATACTAATAAGCCAGAATGACCTAAGGCTGCATTTCCAATTCCTGTCGCCGGATAGCCCAGCGGTACCGTTCATCCACCCACCTCAGCCGAATTATTTAGGTTGTCATATATGCCCATTCGCCATACAACATACAGCAGGGATGCGTGAGCATTATAAAAAGAACACTCATGGACAAGTAAGCATAAGAAGGAGGATAATCTCAAGGGAACGTTACGAGATGGGAGCGCTTATCCATGGATCAAGGGTATCCGTTGCCAAAAACTATTCCCGTCGCGTGCAGCGAGTCGTTGTTTCGAGGTTGAGCGGGGTTTTCAATCTAAGCATCTAAAGCCATTTACCCACCAGAAATTGTGATAAAGACACTGTGGAGCGTACACTAGTTGTGCGCGCTCAAGGACCGAGGATAATTTTTCTTGAATTTCATGTATCTACCTACTGACCTATTGGCTCTATTATACAACATATAGGATAACATAAAACTGTGTTACCTGGTGACTAATATATCACGTGCTCTAGGCACCAATAATAATCAGACGCTTGATGCCCCTCATCTCTAATTCTGCCCAACTCGTCAAACATATTAACGATCCAAAGAGGCCCGATTCACTTATCTAGCAACGTCCTTTTCCCTACAGGTTTCGTCATGCAGCATGAGGCACATGGTGATGCTAGCCTTACAATACTATGGAAGCCTGAGCAGAGTGATTATAAGACAGAGTAAGTTAGTCAATTTATAAGAATAACAAATACACTCATCATTTTGGACAGCATTATTGCCGTGCCGGGTTTCGGAATTGAATCATTCTCCGATAATTCCTGGTTAAGAGATGCATTCCCTTACGATATTACCGAGCAGAACGCCGAGCGCCCGCGTGTGTCTATCTTCGAGTACAACCCGCTTGTCGCAGCAGATAGTTCTATACGGAGCCTAGAAAACCTAGCTGCTGAGTTGTACGTTAGGATTCTTGCGTCTAGATCTTCTGCAAATGGCCGGCCTGTTATATTTATCGCCCATAGCTTGGGTGGGCTGATCGTCAAACAGGTATGTCCGATGCAACACGTCTCTCTAGCGTGCTCAGTCCAATAAACCCTGAATTCAACAGGTCTTGATAACACTCTCAAACTCGGGAAAACCGGAAGACCAAGCGTTATTTGGGGCGATACGTTGTGTTATCTTCTTCAGCGTGCCGCACGATGACATGAACAAGACATCACTTATTCCCATGGTTGGGAAACAAGCAATTATGTATGCTCTAGAACGCTATCCTAAACCCGAGGTATATTCTATTAGCTCTCAACAAATCGAATTAAACGCAGCACTCGAGAAGCGAAACGACATAACATTCCAGTATTACTATGAAACAGCAACGTCACCAGCTGCGAAGAAGGTATGTTCCATCACGTCAGCACCGCCTGCATGCTAATTTAAGCAGAATATTTTCGGTTATTGGACAATGACGGGCCTCCATGACTTCCTGGTTCCAAGGGTTTCAGCAACAAATGGGCGGTACGATACAAATATCTGTGGATTAAACAAGGCTCACACGAGCCTTGCTAAGCTCAAGCGAAATAGCCATGAGTATAATGACCTTGTAAGGAGTGTTATGTGGATGGAATATCAAAAGATTCTTAGGGAGAGTTGATTTTCGTAATGGGTGTTGGACATGGCAATAACGCGAAAACAACTAGTACATGGTGTTTCAAACCCAAGCCCATTGATATTGGACTTTTGAAGGGATTCTGTGGAGCCGAAGATGGATGAGAAGTTGCTGTAGTCGAAAAGTTAATTCAATCAAGAAAGTTAACCCATTATACATGAACTAGCAAAGTTATTTGCACTCATTTGTAAAATAGGTTAGCAAGGAAACCATGGGTCAAATAACCCAAAGGTCAGAACTAGTCCTGTTCATTGTACTATCCAAGGTCGACGATAGAAGAACCAACGTTTATGGCGAAATCGGATAGTAGTAGATAATTTTAGCAGAAAAATAGAGGAAGAACGAGCCGTATTATTGGGGAAAATCCGTTGGCAACTGATACCCGTGATCCGTCCCGTCCCAGCAGTGCATGGTTCGAAGTTCGAGAGCCGGACCGTAGGCCAGCACCCGAGCCCGAAGAGCAGGATATCATGCAAAGGATCAGGAGTTTCACAGTACACAAGAGCAGCGGTTCAAGGATGCCGAGAAGGAAGACCGAATCGAAGAAGTGAACCAGAAATTCGAGGCCAATGCATGGTCGGGCAGGGTCGGTTGGTCGGTTCATTTGAACGGTTTAGATCGCAATGCATTACGGTCCACGGCCGCACCCGTCGAGGATGAAGAGGGAGTTTTACGGCAGGTATGCGACAGTTTGGACCGCACCATGGAGTGGGCAAGAGGATTATGCCGCCCGAGCAAGGTTGGGTTGGGCGCGTTATTCGAAATTAACCGGCGAGAGGTTGCGAAGAAACCGGCACAGCCATTCGATGGGCGGATGGAAGACGATTCATGGGTACGATATAAAGAGGCGTGGCGTAAGATCGTATGCATATGGTACCGAACGCAGCAGGAAGACGAGGATGAACGACCGCCATATGAGTTTACAACAGGGCAGCAGACAGCATGGGATAAATTCATACGGTATGCACGAACCCGAGATGATACATCCCAAGGCAAGGTTAAGCCAGCAGAAGATACACCATCAGACGAAAAAATGGATTGTCAATGTTTGGAGATGATTATGTTGTTTTTGGACCATCAAGTGGGCGATAACGAGCATCAGAATGCCATCATCAGCGCATTGGCCGTATTGGGTATTCGCGAAGATGGCGGTTGGTATGACCCGTCAGATTATACACCCGTTTTGTCGGCCGTGATCAAGGTGGCCCGTATGTTCGCCATCGGGTGGGCGTATCGGCAACGAGTGGATGATGTGCAGTTGACCATGAGGGTGCATAATATGGTGGAGAGGTTGGCGCGCGAGCGAGAGCCGGGAATGTTCCCGCGTGTGCGGAAGATGGTTCGTAAGTTCATGACCCGAGTCGGCGACGGTCGGACAGAACAGCCAGGCCCCATGGATTGGATATTGGAGACACGGACATACGGCATGCATATCCGATTCAACACAACAGCAGGCGGCAGCATCGATTGGAAGGAGACCAGGTCCAATACAAGCGAATTAAATTCACGATGCGGCAATTGACGGAAATGATACACACCATCGTCGGCGAGGCGAGGGAGTTATTATGCAAATTGGCCATGGTCGGCGACGACGGTGAAGGGTTGAGCAAGTTGCCGCATATCCCGTGGGATCGGTTGGAGGACGACAACAGTGAGGATAAGGTGGGTTATTCGTTTTTGGAGGATAGCCGCAACAAATGGTTGGAGCAAGGTAAGGGTTGGGTATTCACGCGGTTGGTTGAGTGCAAGAAATTGCGTAAAGAGTGGATTTCGACCGACGAAAAGCAAAGGCACCCATATAAAAAGAAGGCGTTACAACAATACAGCAAGTGGTTGGAGCGATTCCGGGAGTTGTTGTGGTTTTTGATGCATTTATTATCGATGCCGGCGCGATTGTGGGAAATTTTAGGAATACGATTTAAAAACACCAGCAACGGCGGCACACGCAACATTTTTATTCACAACGGCGACGTATGTTTCGTTACAGCATACCATAAAAATTTCCAGCAAACAGGCCAGGCGAAAATTATCCACCGGTTTATACCCAGAGAGGTTGGGGAATTGTTGGTTTGGTATTTGTGGTTGGTGTTGCCGTTTTGGCAGCAGGTGCAGGGTATGGTGAAGGGTGCGGACCAAGTAAGCGCATTTTTATGGAGCGAAGAGATCGCATACCGGAAGCGGCACCACAACAGCAACGAAGATGAGGGTTATAGCAGCGATGAGGAAGACGTAGGAAAGATTGGAGAGGAAAAGGGTGATAAAGATGAAGTTAGTAACAAGGAAAGTCCAGCACCACCAAGGTCAAGTCGGACAAGTCGGTCAGGCCAGTCAAGCCAGTTGGAAGATGAAGGCATCGACATGAGCATGCCCGTTGAATGGAAGAATTGGATGCGAGAAAGAAAATGGACACCGGATCGGGCGCGGCGGATTTTACAGCAGATCAGCCAGCGGTTGATGGGGTGTCGGTTGAACATCAGCGTATGGCGGCACATTGCCATTGCGATATCCAACCGGTATTTAGGAGGTAAGTACGTGAAGAGAGTGGGAGAAGAAGAGTTAGAGTACGAGGACGAGGAAGGGATCGACGACGATGCAGCGGATTTACAGGCCGGCCATGGATCACATGTGGCAGGGATGATTTATGCGCGAGAGTTGCAACAAGGGTTGGGAGGCACAGCGCGAATGCGGGAGGAGTTCCGGAACATCAGCCATGAATTGCATCGATTATTCGGGTTCGGCATAGATGCCAAGGCGCAAGGCGGGCGAAAGCGCAAGCGGGACCAGTTCGAAAGCGAGCGGGAAGAAGGGCGATTCCAACGGTTACGGCGGTTACGACAAGTCGATATTTCCGGGCAGTTACAGCAGATGATGGGACGAGGGACAGAGTTTCGTGGCCAACAATCGGCCGTGATACGAGCCATCATCGCAGGAGAAACGCCAATCATCCAGATCACAAGCACGGGTGGAGGCAAGAGTTTGTCGTTCATGTTACCGGCGTATTGTTCACCGGAGGGGACAACGATCGTCGTGGTGCCGTTGGTTGCGTTGCAGGAGGATTTGCACAAACGTTGCACGGAGTACCAGATCACATCGCATATATGGAACAGCCGGCAGGGAACACCAACAGCAAGCATCGTTTTCGTAACGCCCGAGTCAGCAGTCACAGGCGGATTCCGAGATTACGTGAACCGGTTGCAAAACCAGGGTGTTTTAGAACGAGTTATTTTGGAAGAGTGCCACACATTAATGGATGGCAGTGCAACGTTCCGGCCCAAGTTGAGCGAGGTCGGAAAGGTGGTTCGAGAGTGGGGGCGCAAAGGGTATTTTTGACAGCGACGTTGGGCCCGGACGAGATGGCCGAGTTTTACAGGGTGGCGGCGATAGAACCCGGGCGAGAGATCAGACCTGTCTTCAGGCGCGGGTCATGCGTGTGTCGCGTGGGACTTGGTGAAATTTAGATTGAATGTTGGTCGGCTTAATCGTCAGCGCAACAGGCACCCAACGTCCGGAAATGCATGCAACTAGTATCATATGGTAGGGAAGACCGTTATTCATACTTACAGATCTTTTGTTTTATTTTTCCAGCAGCCTGGTGTCTTTTATTTGAGATGCAAGTCTGCAAATCCTGTTGCGCACAGGCTGAGTGCACCTTCAGGCTTGATTACGAAAGCATGGACGGCATCCTTGCCTTGGATGCTATCCCTGTCACACGGGCTGACGGGCGGCTGTCGCTCGTGGATGCTATCCCTGTTCAAGTCCCCAATTTTTATCGTCTATCTACGCGCTTACCCTATAGCACGGAAGGCTTGTTTACTAGTGGATTTCACGCTCAATCGAAAATATGAATTGAGACTCAAAAGACTGTCATTTAGGAGGGTCGTAGTAATGAGCCAAATGAGCCATAGTCGTGGCATTCGGTCAGAGTCAATGCCACTTGGCGACGATAAATAACGATCACCTTTATGTCGCCATCAGAAGCTCGCTACTTAATGATGCTCAGGCGATACGCAGCAGGGCTGGGAGTCAACAAAGCAACGGTCAACTTTGCTGTGGCACTAGCCAACGGTTCAAGTGATCTTCTCGTTGTTCTTCTTGAGCCTCTAGAATATTTTGAACCAACGACGCTGGAGCAAGGGGTTGCGGCTTCTCATGCTTTGACCGAGGTGGACCGCCTACTTCGTTTTCAATCAAGGCAAACAAGGAATATCTCAAACACCATTGTACTCGATGTGAGGATGTTCCTTAGTGCAAGAGTGCGGTCGGCGACAGCAAGGCATGAGATGCGTGCCAAAGACGAGCGTTCATTCGCAGTGTTTGAGCAAATCGTACGCGAGATACGCCCAAAAGTGATCGTCACTTGTCAGTGCGGTACTTCCAACGCCGCGAATTCATTTGTTAGGCAATTATCGTCAAAGCTACCACCACCTGCTGATCAAACATTCATTTCTCTAGGTGGAAGGCATGTTCCTGTGTACAAAGCCTTCCATCCAAGTGTGTATAAGCCAAGGCATGTTGGACAATGGGCTGGGTCGGATAAGAGAAAGCTGACGGAGTGTTCGCAAGTACTTCAAGGCTTACTAGGGCTGATCTTCCTTAAAGCGATTTGCAGGCTTTCCAATACTGAAGTATCTGGTTCGCAAGAGCTATTCATTAGAGAGCAGTTCCGTAGAATACAATTCGATGGATGCAGGGCAGGACCAAGATAGCGTGCGGCTTATAATCAGCGACAAAGATGCACAAGAGAAATTATATCCTGGGCGTACAACTATCCTGGAGTGTGAAGGATAGAAGCCCAACACTCGACAAATTTATTATTATCGCCCCTGCACACTCGGCTGAGGAAACCTTCAAGGCCTTTCGAAGGCGCGAGAGAGTATTAGCTTAATACAGTTTCCATCCTTAAGTGCAGCCTAGAATTAAGAGATTCGATTCACTGCTTTTCTTTTTCTTCTGATCATTCAATAAAAGCGCTTCTGGCAGGATGTGTTGGAGCCAGTGCACCGAGATGTCCTAAGGGGCCATGAGGGAACCCAGCACATTCTCTATCGAATAAATACACGCGTCCAATGAAATATAGACACTCACCCCGCGCCCTCAGGACCCTGATTGAGCTCTACATTCCTAGAAACCCTCTCCAGACATGTGTTGCTTCCCAGTCCAACGTCCAAGCACTGACAACCAGCCAGGTGACCGTGGAGATTTTTCTGAAAGAGTGGTTGCGAGATGCGCAACTGGCGTTTAAGGAAGGCCGAAAGAAAGAAGGTCTGAGAATTGCCAGCCGGATCATGAATCTATGTGCCGAGGAGATTGCTCGGTCGTACAATCAGCATCTCCTTGCCAAAATGCATGCATATTGGGTTAAGGCACGCGAGAGTCCAGGATGCCGCGCGCTACCCAATCTTATTTTACTGGAGAAGGCGCAGAAGGAAACGGGAGCCGAGACCAGCAAAATCGTCACAGCTCAAACGATCTGGGATATATACTCGGAAGCCTGGCCTGCTTACGTGACCGTCTTACCGTCGGGTGCCACTGACAAACCCGACATGCCGTCTGAGCTTCCCTATAAAAAAGTTAATATTAATTAATCGCTATGCAGCGATATGCCATGATATGCCACGATAGCAATGTAGGTTGAAAAGATTGAAACTTGTTCTTGTATGTTCCCTAAGCTATCAATGCATGTGTTAGGACTAGTTAATAATCTTCAGAATCAACTCAAAATTGTTTCATCCCGAATGGTCGCATGAGTAACTTCTGACAAGCGTGAGAACATTTGTGCTTACTCCACTGAAGCTAAAACATAATGAACTAGGAAAACCAATGCATCTTGTCTGGTGAGAGCTTAACAAATACCACTCTTCCGGATGAACAACCAATTGCGACGGTTAAGCTCGATATAGTTAAGCTGCCTGGTCGAAAGTTCACAGGCAACCACAATACCTTACATCCATTCCATGTAATCCAACTACGATCTGAATTTAATCCGCAGCCGGAATAAATAGCGGACGTCATGTTGGAAGCTATCTCAGTAGCAGGACGTAAAAGCCTATTGTCGTGGATTGTGAGAGCCCCAAAATCCGTCTGCAACTGTGAAGCGCCAGGTAAAAAGATGCTTGACACGTCTGTGGACTAATAAGGAGAGTCCGTGTGGGTTGGCTTCCATTGACGCTCCAAATTCGGATTCCTTCATCATATGCTAAGACGAGCAGCGAGTCGTCAAATGAAAAGACCACATCTGAAGAGATTTCTAATCCAATTGGATCCATTTGGAATTCGAAAATTTGCGTCTGTGTATATAGGCCTGCATGGGCGCGCCAGAGTCGTACCCTCCCATCGTATGATGCGGACGCGAGAAGTGTAGAGTCAGAAGAGAATGCAACCGAACTAACCACTTCTCCATGACCATCGAGCGTTTGTATACACCCTTTGTATGGACGCACCAGATCCGGACTGTTTTATCGTAAGAAGACGATGCGAGAAGCTTGGAATCATGCGAGAAGACTACACATGTAGCCTCTATTGCATGACCCTCGATGGTTTGGAAATGTTGGCCTATATCAGCTTCGTAGACTCCTACTAACCCATTCTCGCAGGCCAAGGCGAGAAGTTCCGAGTTCTGTGAGAATACTACCGATGTAACAGAGCTGTCAAATTGAAGAGTGTTTATATGTTCACCTGTATCAGCCCACCAGATCCGGACTGTTTCGTCAAAGGAGGCTGACGCGAGCAAATGGAAATCAGGAGAGAAGACTACCAATCGAACCAAATCGCTATGGCCTGTTGTCTGTTCATGCTGGCCTATTTTAACACTCCAAACCCGCACCGTTTGGTCATGTGAGCCTGATGCAAGAAGCATGGAGTTTGGGAGAAAGTAACCGAGGTGACCTGATTGGTGTGCCCGTTGAGGTTTTGTATATGCTGGCCTGTTTCAACGCACCAAATTTGGATAGTTTCGGAGGCCACCACAACAAGTTTGGAGTCATTCGAAAACACGATAGAATCTACGACCCCATATGTTTTTTCCCAAACCTCCGTTTATTCATACCTGTCTCGATGGACCAGATCCAAACCGATCCGTTATAGGACGCAAGAAGCTTGGAGTCAGATGAGAAGGCTCCACATCTCACGGACCTTTCACTATGGTTTAGGGTCTGTATATGCTTGCGCTTTTCGGCGTGCCAGATCCGGACCGTGTTGTCATCAGAGAATGATGCGAGGAGCTTAGAGTCAGACGAGAAAATTACTGAATAGGCAGTATTCCAATGGCCCCCAAAGGTATATACTTTCTCTCCTGTATGGGCATTCCAGATCGCGACATTAGAGTCATAGCAGCCGGATGCAATAAGCGTTAAATTAGGTGAGACCACTAAACGTGATCCGCCAAAGACTCGAAGGTGTTTTATAAGTTCACCTGTATCGGCGCGCCAAATACGGACGGTTTGAAAGAAGGTCGCTGTGATAAGCATGGAGTCAAGCGAGAAGGTCGCGGCATGCGGCACGTTGCCGATATGGTTCAGAGTTTGAATGTGCTTGCCCGTTCCGACCTGCCAGATCCGAGCCCGTCCGTCCCAAGAGAATGATGCGAGGAGTTTAGAGTCGGGCGAAAAGATAACTGAAGTGATATGATGTTTATGACCCTCCAGCGTCTGTAAACATTGACCCCAGCCACTCTCCAAATCTCCAGTTATGCATAGCCAGAGGGGGTCTGAAGGCAAAATGTATTTCGAATAACGCTTCCAACCGGTGAGAGAGCAACGAGAGAGTATATCTGAAGAGGATAAGAATCAAATGTGTCTAGATATGAAAGGACAAAGCGTATTGCATCGTTAAGGAGTCTTGACAGGTTTTCGCTTTGATTGGGCTTGAATAGCTGTTAGTATTTTACGAGTTAAATTAGAGATGCTCCCACCTTTTGCACTGTTTGCAATGTCCGTAACATACGCAGACTTTCTAGTGCCCGATCAATTAAGGTTAATGCTTCGAACCAGTGAAGCAGGTGGCTGGAGAGGAACAGGTGAAGTTCATCATCTGAGATGTGTATGTCTCCTTCTTGAGGTGCTCGACCCAGTAAAGACAGGCATATTCAAGCTCTGGCTGGATGTGGTTAGTTACTGTTTGCTGATCTATATCGGATCGTGCAATTCCTGGTATTTGCAACTCGCAAATGTCCATTCGAAGCTTTTCCTTCATGATGCGAAGGCAATGGTCCACCAGTTCTTGATGCATCTGCTTCTCGTCTATCCAAAGCGTTGTTTTAGTCTGTGTCTCGGGATCAACTAAGAAATCCCGAAAAGAGAGATGAAACAGGCGTACGGGATCCTTTGATGAAATAGGAACCTGCAAAACTGAATGAAGCATCTTCAGTTGATCGACAATGATGGCCTGTGGGACATCTAACAATCTCTCTATAGCCGAGCTCGATAGAGGATTCTCAAGAGTAATGATAATGCCGACAAGCTTTCGAAATTGTTGGACGACTTCATCTCTCTTTCGTTCCGATTGAATGCCGACGATTTGTCGATTCAATATTGGCAAGTACGTCGCATCGAGGCCTGAGGTTGCACTCTTGCCCTTGTACGCTAAAATCTCCTCGAGAAGTTTGTCAGGGTGGCCATGCCTGGGCTCGGAGATGAATCGACAAGCCGTTGCGGCGGAGATAAAGAGTGGCTTTGCAAGATCTACCAAAGCCTTGATCCTCGAATCGCCCGGCCAGTCCGGTGGCAGCCGTGTTTCCACCACCGTAAGGTTATAATCATCCCGTATCGATCGGAACTCGTGTTCTAGAAATATCGAGATATCATGCTCGATAACGTCGGATCTGATTTCGTGAAGAATGAAATCTTGGTAGGTGCCTTGTGCCTTTGCGAAACCAAGGTGGATCGGCAAATCTGGCCTACTTGTCACAAAGACTTTTAGCCAAGGTATGTGTTGAGACTGTATGCGCGCAAAGAGATGAATGATGGTTCTGATATTGTCATTGCCTTCGCATTCGTCTAACGCATCCACAATGATGACAAGTGGAGCCGATAAAGTGATCTCAGACAAGGGCTCAAAGATCAACTTCTGGAACTGCTCATATATGGAAGAGCTCACAATTGCCGGGTCAGATTCAATTGTGCTCATGAGCATTGGTACTACTCTCGGCTCTTTATCTGCCAGCTGGTGGGCTATCGTCGTCATGAACTTGGTAGCATTTCCCGGTCAGCCTCTCCTCTCTTAAAAGAAGCTGGCACCGAGGCGATTCGCCTCAGATAGCGAGCGAGCGATAGTCCGCGATATGGTTGACTTTCCTGTCCCAGCCATACCATTCAACCAAAAGAGTGATTTGGCATTAAGACCATGAATCCATGCCGATATATGGTCGAGGAGCTCCACCCGCGTATTATCAAGGCAAATCGAATTTGATGCTTCGTCGTACGAATTAAATGAAGCGCCTTCAGCAGTAGGTAATCGGTCGAGTACTGCACTCTGATGGGTACCGAGAGTAGGACTAACGAGCTAAGTGTCAGCAATGCAGTGTAAGAAGCGGGTGCTATTCCGGATCCTAACCGTATGCTTTGCACCTCCTTCCTCGCTGTATTATCCATTAGTAGTTGATTTCTTCAAGAGCTTCGGGATCGTGACACTAACCTCGTCGAGGCGGTGTCACAATGACTCGTCTAGCCAAGTCTCGAAGGCTCTGCAACACCTTTTCATATTCATGATCCTGTGGCTCAAATTTGACCATCTCTGAATGCGTGCGGTCTATAGCACAAATATACTCCGGCCCATCTTCCCAGTACCAGCCTTGCGTGGCCGATGACTTCGTTACTAGCACCGCATCTGGGCCGTTCATTTTCCAGGTGCCATCAAGATTCTGTCTGGGTTACTTTCTGTCTCTTCATATGATTTGGGTTAGAAGGCATACCCTCTTGGCTGTTGGTGATTTTCTAGTTTCATAGAAAAAGATAATACCTAATCCACTCTTCTTTCCAAAGGCATTTTGAAAGTCTCGACGTAGTATTCTCAAAATCTGTGAGTTGACGTGACCGATAGATTCGACCAAAGACCGGTTCGGTGCATCTGCAACCATAGGTATAAGCGATCCAATATCCATACCATCATTTGGGACCCCGAAAAAGGCGACACCATATATTGAATTAAGCAAACCCAGATCCTTTTCTTTCTTCGATTTGGATAACATAACCAGCATCTATACTATTAGCATTATATAAAGCAACTTCACGGTTCAATATTACCCACTTGTTTGAGGATAAGGCCACCTAAACTGTGGGCGATGATTATAATTGGTTTAGGATCGGTAGTATCGCTGATGTTGGCGACGGGGAAAAGCGAGTCCCGGAAGGATATTGCAAGATCTTCGAGATTCTGGAAACTAGTACTCCCTTCATGACAGAGTCATATCCATATATCATGACCCGCCCCATCCCGGAGGTTTGATTGCTTCCGGAAGTTAAGTCATATGGAAGCGAGTCGCGGATCCACATATGGTCCCCGCCTCTTTGTTTGAAGGATCCGAATGCATGCCCACCAAGGCCAGACAGGGCGACAATACTATTTTTCTTGAATCAGCATGTAGTGTGCGCCAGATATATTATACTCACTCGACTTTATGATCTTGTGTAGGCGGAATATATAAGCTGGTGATGCCATAGAAATCATCGTCGATCGTAACCATCTGCGATCGCGCGTATTGATTCGCGGGCGGTAACGGTATCTGCCGAAACGATGGGCTCACTATGTTCTGGAATGAAACCGTGGCTGATTGCGATCGGCCATGGACTTCGCGGGCGAGCGAGCCAAACAAGGGTTCAGCCCGGCAATTCTCTGCCAGGAAAGTCATTATCCGGGCAGCATCCCACTCCAGAGGAATTCCACGAACGCGGTATGTTCGGGCCATTGCTGCTTAAGCCTCTCTATCTTCATGAAATTTAGCTGACGAAATCAGGGATTTGGGCATTGAACAAATCTGGGAGAGTGCCTCGGCGGTCATTGCTGCCTTAGCCGCCAGCCTTGTGCAGCTGGACGGTTGATGCTGGTCATCCAATCATGTGCAAGCCGACTGCAAAAGCCTGGAGATGCGTTCCTTATCCACATTTTCCGTTTCTGCCTGCGTAGTCTAGGTACCTGGAGCATATGTTGTAAATCTGTGAGGCTATTTATAGTCCTCGTGATGACAATGCATCAGTACCCAGCAGAGCGGACAGCTGGACCCCATGTTCATATTTAGCTCACTGCGTTCACGGGCGTGTGACGTTTTGGCGCCATCGCCTTAGCCTCAATTGTTGGTAGGGCCACACTTGCAACCCCGCAAAGAGGGGACTGGAAGGTCGCCGGCGACAATATGACGGCCGCCATTTTACCTCTGGCACTTGAACTCCTTCTCAACCACGAAAGGTGGCCGAATCCATTGATTAGCAGCAAGTGTCATCACACTGTCAGTCTCAGCATTCAAATCCGGCAGCCAACTACGCAATGAGATTCAGCTATTCAAGTCTCAACCACGTCAAGTCCGTGAGCTGCTGACAGAACTGTCGGCTCTCACTCTGCTTCTGCAGAGGCTCTCTGAAACTGGCGATCTAGGCCTTAATATCGATCTTGATGCCCCAGACTGAATCTGGAGCAGTGCAAGCAGGCTTGCGATGACGTTAGCGCAAAGCTTCTACCTATTGTTCCCGGTCTGGCCTTGATCATACGAGCTTCCGCGACTGGCTTAAGCTCAAATGTAGTGGCGGTGGCGGCATCGAAGGCCTTCGACAGCAACTGATAGGATACAAGTCTACCGTGACCGTTGCACTCAGCTTCACAAATCTGTAAGTTTCCGGACTCTTCGCTTGACCGGCCATACTAACCCTAGGCTTCTGCTTAGCCGCGCCACTGCTGCAAGTGCCGAAGCCATCAAGGCATGCCGAGAATCGATCGCGACCTCAACTATCGACTTGGAAGCCCACTTCGAGGATGTACTAGACTACTCTGTATAGCCAAAGGATGTCTGCAATAAGAAGTCCACCTTTATCTTTCTTACAGTAGAGCGAGCATAAGCAACTAGTTCAGGCAGCATTTGCACTTTCAACACGCAACCCCACAGTGTGACAATACCACAAGAAAACCTCATTGTTCAAGGTTATATCAATAGCAAAACGTCTCATCATGACAGCATTCAAATATTTCTCGCTCCTGACTCTTCTCGACACATAAGACTCATCTTGTTGCTGGGGACGAACAACAATCCTGCCCAAGCTTCTTCCGAAAACGAGCAGCATATCTTCTGCGAAATATCTGTATTTCGTCTCGACGAGGCTCCTCCCTATGTCGCTTTATCTTATGCTTGGGGGATCCCAACGATGTCTTGCCAATATTCCTGAACAACAATGTCGTGCAGGTCACGCGGAACCTGTACTCCGCATTGCTTCATCTGAGGTCCGAGTCTGGTCGCAGAATGCTATGGGTTGATGCTGTCTGCATTGATCAGCAGAACAACGCTGAGAAGAGCAAACAAGTGGAGCTCATGCGCAATATCTACCAACGAGCGATGCATGTTGCAGTTTGGCTTGGGCCATCCGATGATACGAGCGATGGAGTCATGGACTATCTGAACACACTAGGAGAGGAGGCCCTAGATTGCAATGTCTTAGGTCTTACAGAACCGATAAGAGAGAAGTGGGCAGAGCTTTTCGTTCAGCCGATAAAATATCGAGACGAAGGTAAGGCACCCAATGGTGGAAATATCATGTTCAACATGACAAAGAATGATGGGTCGGGCGAAAAGTATGACGTGCCACTCCGCTGGATCTGCGAACTTTACTACAAACTCAGCGATCGACATGATGCTTCCATGCGTTTTCCCTCGAGGGTTTGCCACCTTCTTCAAACGGGCGTGGTGGAGTCGCATCTGGATCCTGCAAGAGTTCTGTGTTGGAAAGGCTGTAGGATTCGTCTGCGGCAAAAGGAAGCTGACTCGACAGAAGTGCACGGCGGGGCTGGCTGCGTTCACTACATTCCGGCATGTTATTAAGGATGCAGTACATAACGCAGGTCGCACCCTCACCAAGTATGAGGAGGCTATTGGACTGGCGGATTTTGATCCGAGACCGAACATGGTCCTTGGAATCAGAGGTGTCTTGAAGCGGCATCCACTTAACCTCCTGGCCTTACTTATGGCAGCCGGTCTCGAGGAAAATGGACTCAACTCGTACAGAATTCACAGCATGGAGTCCACGAATCCAGCAGACAAGATTTATGGGCTGCTTGGATTAGCTGTCGACAAGGACGCCTTGGGAATAGTGCCAGATTACCGTCTTACTTGCCAGGAGGTATACACAAATACAACTATGGCATTATTGAGAGAAGGTCACTTGTCCGTCCTGTCCTTCTGCCAAATCCCCAAAAGATCGCGGGCCTTCCATCATGGGTCCCCGACTGGTCGATGGGTCTCAGAATGCACTTGCAAAATACTGCTAGGTCGTATGAGCCTCTACTACTGCCACAGTTCTTTGCTTCCGCCAGATCCCAGCCACGAATCGAATTTACTCACACTTTTGAAGGCGATATCTTCCTGGGATTGAGAGGTTTGATTGTGGACAAAGTACGAGCCATCGGGACGACATATACTGAGATCGCTGAGAGTGGCGGCAATATGGTGGATTGGTCTAAGAAATGGACCAGAGTCTTGCTCGATCTGAGCATGCTTCCTGTGAAAGGAGGTGGAAAGAATCATAACGAGGTCGATCACCGTTGCTGTGTCTTCCGCACTTCCACGGCAGGTGCCACAATCGATGAGATGGGCAAGCCAACTAGGGTGACCATTGAAGAACTGAAAGCTGCCATCATGCTCGGATTCCTTGGCGTTGATGAGAGTATATTGCGAGTAGATGGAATACTGAACATGTTAGAAAGCAATGGTATGCCACCTAGAGTGGATCGTGAGGCTTTCGCCAAGGTAGGAGGCTTTAAATATATTGGAACGATTGGGTCACGAGCCCGAGGAAGGAAACCATTTGTAACCACGCAGGGCCATCTTGGTTTAGGCCCAATAACACTGGCAGAAGGCGATGCAGTAGCTATCTTCCTTGGATTCCAGGTGCCCTTTGTCATCAGAGATGTAGAAGATGGCACGTATCAACTGATTGGAGACACATATTTGGATGATTTCATGGATGGTGAGGCCCTAGAGGGAAATGGGAAGATCGAGAACATTTGTCTCGCATAGGTAGCACTATGATAACTTCTCGTCTCCGATAAGCATGTTTATGTCGACATGTATATATGTGAATGATGAGAAATGTAGCAAGGGATGGTTTTTTCCTGTTACAAGGAGCGATGAACAGCATGCAAGTCCTAGCCTCACTGATTCATTGTTGGAACAGTATGTAATAGTCACCACCTACACTAGAACGAGAGCGAAAGTGCCAGAATGGGGATGGGCGAGTTATTGTGGCAACGAATGCGCTTGAGCTTGGAATTGCCGTTCCCGATATTCGAGTGGTGGTGCATTTGGAAATGCCGTATAGGATGGCGGATTATGCATAGCAAAGCGGACGTGCAGGCCAGGACGGGCAACCAAGCGAAGCCATCGTCCTCCTGCCCAATGCGCAGGGTGTATCAAGGAAGCCGCGGCCGTTGATATCTGCTCATGCGGCAACAGACGATTATATTCGAGCTGATGTATGTCGGCGAGTTATATTGGACTCGGTGATGGATGGTCGGGATGACCGTATTGGCTGCGAGGAAGGAGAGGAGTTATGTGATGTTTGCCAAGGCCAGATACCAGAGGATATGACTGTGGAGGACAGAGAGGAAGCTGATATGCGAGAGCGAGAGTTGAAAGTGCAGGGAGCCAGGTATCGAGATCTGACAGTCGGGGCCGAGGAGCGATGAGGGCAAGGGACACTCGGCCCTGGACTGTCCAAAAGCGATGACAATCGGAGGGGTGGTGACAGAGGCATACCAGCTTGGCGAGATAGGGTAGCAGAGGCGTTCGGTTGTTGCCTCGGGTGCTTCGTACCTCAGGAGTTATGCAACGGCTGGGAAGAGAATGGAGAATGGGGTGGATGGAAGCGAGCTACAGATGGTAGGTGCCAGTAAAGGGCGTTATCAGACCTGTCCCCAGGCGAGGGTCGGGCTTGTGTCGCGTGGGACTTAGTGAAATTCAGATTGAATGCTGGTCGGCTTAATCGTCAGCACAACAGCCCCAATGTCCGAAAATGCATTACATCTGACATTGCAAAGATGTGTTCTTGTGTAAAGGGGTAGTAGCATCGAATATAGCTTGTGCAATGCACTGATAGTCTATGCAAACTATACCAAGCTGGAGTTCAGCGGGGTTCTGGCAACATTATCCATTTCCATCCATAATCAGCATTGGCTGAAGGGAGAAGTGGGATGACGATTTTTTATCCAGATGGATGTCTGGATGTCCCCTTGCATCAACGATATCAAAGTATTCGGCCAATAGTTCTCCTCCTCCAAACTCCAGGTATGACATTCCCAATAAATCCTCGGGAATTCTGCTCCTAGTTTTAGCAATATATATCCACTCAGGTCAGAGATCATGTTTGGTATAGAGTTCGGGAGAATATAACTTAATATCGCATCTTCTTATATAACAGCGTGCTAAATCTGTATATTCAGCCGCTCCGTTTTCTTTTCTGTATGCTGGTTGGAGAAAATACTATTTTCAGATCAAGCCTGCTCTTAAGGGCCACGTGATAAAAATGTTTGAATTAGGTGTCAAACGGTCCTTCACGTCGGAGTCCAACAGGGACAGTGGATCCACGAGTGAATCCACTACGTAGACTGAGTGGGGATGGGACACATTAAGAAGCGTGTTACTCTGTAGATATTTAGATATTACGTTGGCCGAATTGGAACCGCTGGATCACGCCCTTGTTATGTATTGTAAAGTGTCTGTCTCCTAGGACGCATTCCAGGACGATAGTCCCCGCAGCAGAACTTCAATAATGGGTATCCCATGGCATCAATCTCAGGACAGTGGTGGTCTGGATGACCTGGGTTGATCTGGACGGACCAACAACGAAGTATTTCGATAAGCTCGGCAACTTAAGCTTTTTGAGCATGGGCCGGATTGCGGGTGTCAACACTCTACCTAATATTAAGTTCCAAATGTCAACATCCAGCTTAACGCCTTTCGGTGCCAGATCATTCACATTCCTGCCGGAAACGATTGTTGGGGATAGCGAGACTCTACAATCGTTCGCCTTCGTTTTTCTACTGTATTTCGTGGTTTTGTTGAAAGTTTTGGAGCCGAACTTTTGGGTTCTTGCAGGGATTGGCTAGGAGGATGCTTGGTATTGTCGGTAAGTATCTTTCGGATGAGTATATGTATATGGTTATAGTGGAATAGCCACGGCAACAATACACTGAATCATCGCAATAGTAGACATATGGCATTAGAATACATCTCACTATAACTATAATACACAATAAGGCATTGAAGCAAGCATCTCCATAAGTGCAAATGTTTGTCACGCGAGACATTACCATGAAAACACAATGCGTCCAGTCTGCTCATGCATAGCTCAGCCATATGTGCTTCAATTTCTACTGGCCGAAACAAAGGCTTTGAGCCTACTATAATTATTAGCAAGCCCTCCTTCATTACGTCTTTCACCATCTATCAAACATTGAAAGCACCCACTTGACAAAGTTGCTTACAAAAGAGAAACAAACATTGCCAGAGACTCATACGTAGGGTCGAAGCATAGCCCGCTAAGAACAGTTTTCCTCCTGGCATCCGCAATGCAACCTAGCGAAATAGATGCCATCCAGCAATGCCAGAAGAATGGGGAGATATCAAAAGGCAAACGAGGGGCTTGTTCACAAGAGATCAGAAGGGCAAAGGAGATATTGAAGGCCGCGGCACCCAGTTCTGCATCGAATTTATTGCGATGATTCAAATATAGCCGTGATCAGTTCCCGGATCAGAATCTGACTATACCTGATGTCTTGGAGGCCAAGAAGGTGCTGGGTATTCAAGATGACGCCACATTCCTCCCGACCTGGAAGGCCTGTAATGTCTTACCCCTACGCTGAATACGAACATTTCTAGCTTGGATTCCGTTTGAATCAGGGTCGGGGATTGTCGTCTTGGCCTTCTGATATTTAGCGTCCTAGAAGGCAGGTAAAACAAAATTGTGGTTGTGTTAAACCCTTCGAGAAGACGGATAGATAATGATGGTTTGGAATAACTGCAAGGACATTGACCCCTATGTCTTTCCCTAGCAATTCTCATGTTCCGTTCATACTTAGTTTGATCTCGCCTTGTGAGACCTGTTTTAGAATCAGTAAAGATTCTACTTTCATGTGGATAGCAACAAAAGTAGGAACTCGATAACGATATTGAATATTGTCTGCTCTGGTCACCCTGTGTAACAGGAGGACCTTCCTATATAGCTCTCTTATCGCTGTACGAGTCAGTAGATCTTAGCTTATCATCCGTGACCTTATCGCGTAACTTGTTATGACAGTCAGAGCGTTGTATCATAGCGCAAGTCTAATATCTAGCTCGTTCAACAATATCTTGTCAGTGCATTTGATGCCCTGTACTAACAACCTGACACTTGTCAAACAAAGAGCAAAAGAACTCGAAGTTGGACGTGGAGGTTCTCGTGCCAATCATTTTAGATGTGATGAAAACTGGAAATCATATTAAATAAGCCAAAGAAAGCACAAACGATGCGTCAGAGGGGTGGTTTCGGTGACGACTCTTACCGAAGTTGAGAATGCATGGATGTCATTTCTCCACCCTTTGCCTATAGTATCTTGCCCAACTTAGCAGCAGATTGGAAGTGACCATGCTCGTGCCAGAGTCTCCAGCCTTGGAACAAAGGGACCCATCTTCGTACGTTGAGCAGCTCCAGTCTAGACTACAGAGGCGGCGAGCTGAACAAGACGCCACAATTTATCTATCACCGAGGGCTTGGAAAGTTACGATAGAGGCGCAAGCCCATCACTCACATGACATGTCTCACTTTTTAGAGTTCATGTCGAGGTTCTAGATCAAAGAATAACCTGTCAATTTCCGAATTGTCATCCCTATAGTGGTAGTCACATTCCAATACAGGGTGCCTCTATTTTACAAAAGGTTACCTACACACGTGATGTTGCTATTTCAAGGGTCGGCTTACTATCGACGGTATCACACCAATCAAGAGGACTTCACGTTCGCAAACGCCCACTGTGGCCAAGACTACCCCTCACAGAGCCTCATGTGACAATTCAGACAGGTTAGTTTCTATTTACTTCAACCTTAATACAGCATGAAGCTAAGCTAATGGGCAATAATACTACCTTTGGTAACGCCAACTACGGCTTCCAAGCTGGGTAAATCAACAGGATATACTCATGCTGTATTACATACTGCCGTAATAAATTGTTCTCAATCGCCTAGTAGGGATGAGGGCACCTAGCCTCTAATAATTAGCTGTATTCATTCCATCTCGATGCGCAAGTTAAAGTACCCAAGGCTGAGAGAAACTTTGCCAACCTCAATCTTAATAAGCAGTCCAATGACATTTCGTCATCTTTGAAGGACCAGATCCGTCATAGAGTTAGCCATGCACACCGTTGCTGCCGGTTTTGGCGGCCATGTGGCTTGGTTCGGCTGCGAGTTACTATGGGGAAGGGGCAGAAAAGAACCAACCAGGCGATCTGTCCGTCTGCCCGGGATCACCACCTTGCAGCCGATGCCATATGGAGAAGTTCTTTTTATTGAAACTTCGCTTGCGTCGGAAACATCATGAGTTTTTGAATTTTTTGGGGTTGAGCTTACTATAATTATATTCTACTACATAAAGTTTGTTCTGGTGTCTCCAGCATTGTCATATTTGTGTCCGTCATGACATTAACAATTTCCCTTACGCCTATAAATTATCTTCCTCGTCCCGTCTTTTTCATATCATCTCAACATCGATCACTAACCTATTATCCTCTTACCACAGCACAAAATTTGAAGAGTGACACTATCTGAAAAGGAACGAAAAGCCTAACAAAAACGGATTTGGGGGATAATTGTTAGCGCACACTTAGCCCAGGTGGGCCATTTAGCTGACAGCGCCAACAGTATTGAAATGTCACTACCCAGAAAAAAATTCGACGTCGCTGTTTACAGAGAGGCTACGGGTAGACATCCTTCGTGGGATGACTTGTATAAAGAAGCACTCAAGGACGCCCGAGTGGAACTAGTTAACGCAGTTGCTGATTCCCCTGGTACGGGTTATGTGGACTACCATGGCATAAGAAAAAAGTGAGAAATCATGGGCACAAGTACGACAACGCTGGAGATGAAGTAGTCTCTTATAGAGATAACGGTTCTGATACCGGTGGCGGATGGAAGGGCTGGACAACATGTGTTCTCGCGGCATCCTTTGATGATGCCGTTTTTGATGATCGTGAATAGCAACGAAGATGACGGGAGATTTCCCAATAATACGACTATTGTTTTCCGCAGGTTACACATATAATTGGCATTACCGCGCACGAGGCCTGCTGTTTAGCAGGTCTATCTCTAGCTTATACACGATTCAGTCCATAAGCAATTCGCCAAGGCAAATTATGCTAGCAGGCAACATCATGTGAATCATGGCTCTCGTGGAGGAGCCACAACCCTTACGGTTGTTGTGTGCAAGATGTTTGCGATCCAAAAAGAGTATTCATCATTCTAAACGCCTCGGATGAATCGACGAGGAGGAGTGAACTAGTGCTGTGGATCGAAGATGTGGTATGCAGGCCAGAGTTTGGCCATAGTCACAGAGAAAAAATGACCATTTCCCCTCAAGGCGTTCGATAACTGGGCATAAAGGCTATAGAAAGAATAATAGACTTAAATTAAACCCCTAGACATGACCAGATAATCGCAACCATCCCAGCAATTGCCACGATAATAATTCCAATACTGCCAACTGCTGTGTTCCCTCCATGCCTAATTATTACCAAACCAACCAATAGAAGAATAAACCCTACTGCAAGAAGAATCCCGGAACCGGACAAGAGGCATTGAACCGTTATATGAATCCTGGTTTGATGGGCTATTCCTTCGTTTGGATTCAGGTTTCGAAGCTTCAATAAAACTCCAATCGTGAGAAATAAGCTGAATGTAAAAACAAGAAAGGCAATGGAAAGCACTATTTGTAATGCGCCTGTGTCAAACTCCTTGCCGCAGCACGGCGTAGGACATGTTGTTGAAAGAGTAATCACATTGCCATACGTGAAGGCACCAGCAAAGGTGGCTACCAACGCCAGAGCATCTGCAATTCCGATATAAGAAGCCGGGTACTAAATTGATTAACATGTTCTTCATGACTGGGCGAGCATAGTTTCAGACGTACATGGGTATTCATGTTGTCACCACGTTGGTTGGGAGCAGGTCCTGGACGGGGTGATGATACGCGATCGGGGATTGGGATAGAATGAAAGTCTCTTTCATATGTAGTATTGTCTTATCCAGAATTGATTGATTTGGAAAAAGACATTTGCAAAAAGATCTTTATATTTTTTTTTTTTTATGTCAGTCTGCAGGGCCAGGTTAATAGAACCAACTTGGTGTAGATTAATCCTAACTTCTATTGAAGCGATGCTTGTGCTTGTGTCTTTGTGAGAAAAGCTTGCAAGGCGCCACGAAATGTGGCCGACAATTGTCAGCGTGGCAACAACCTCCCTAGCTCCGCACTGGGTGTTGGAGTTTGTCGACTCTGCAGCTGGGCGGCCATGGAATGCTGGTGCGAGCTCTCCGCCACATAATTCCTCGGCCGATTCCATCACCTGAATCGCCTCGCGAAGGGAACCCATCGGATACTGCTCCTGCTCCAGTGAATCCACTTCCCCTTTAGATAGAAAAGGCCTCCCTGCCCATCCCCGCATTTCGCCTCGAATCCCTGTCCCACAAGACGTCAGAAGAGAAACCAGGCCAACATCTGATTAGTACCAACGGCACACCTACCGCCACTGCATGGCAAGAGTAGTCAAGCCACGGGCACATACATCATGCGGAGTGGTTATTCCACCGTGCTTTGCAGCGTAGACGACCTGCTCTTACTTCTCTTGCTTTATGTTAGCTCTCATATAGTCCAACGGCTCGAAAACTGGACTTGCATAGTTGCATCTAATGCTGATGCCGTATTTCCTACATTCTGATGTAATATTCGATTCAATTTATTGTAGCGAGAATACTCTATCATCTATTTATAACCCAGCTCTAGGGTTACTATGGGTTATCGCAATGTTAAGAAGGTCCTGTGAGCCGTATCGCTCAAGGTGGTCGACAACCATCATCTTGTCTGCTGCCATCCCAATTGTCGCTTCGCTCTCTCACCCAAACCGGCCCAAGTAACATGGAACTGCTCTCTTCCAATGAACGTCCCGACATTTATGAGCCCTTCTTACCATCTCCGGTCCAATGTGTTACTCTCAGTGCAGCATAAAGGGTCGTAGAAGACTGTTTCTATAAATCTGCAGTCGTGCATATGCGATCACTTCTATAGCATCGAGCTTGGCGATTTTCCGTTACTGGCAAATCAACAGAATGGACACGAATTTTTCGAAAAGTGGTATCTACTCTACGGATTGAGGCACAGTCATGCCTGCAGACAATCCTGAAAGATCTAGTAGATTTGCGCAACACAGCTGTACATCGGCGCCCAATCAACCAAAACGGCGCAGAGCAGCTGCTACGCTCAGCTACGGAAATGGCCCAACTGCTCGAGAATGGGGTTGATAAAAGTGACTGGGGACGACTAAGCTCTTGCAAATTCAAAAGAAGCTCTCGGAGTCAGGATACAAAACAGAAAATGTCTTATCAGCTGTGTCGCAACCGTTTGGTAGTGAAGTGCACGATACGCTAGAGAACCATGATGGACCTGTCAAGGAAAGAATTCCAATTGATGTCACTTCGTTCACGAAGGCTGCTCAAAGAAGCAGCATAAGACCAGAAGATTTATTTTTTGCGGAAGATATTGAGGAAGGCGAACGTATCATAATCAAACATGTCGGTTCGTACTCTAGGTATAACACTTGGTCACCGGAGGTACTGCTACTAAGGCATCACATCCAAAGTATTGCAGAGTAGTGATGATAGCAATCGCATGGTCGGGATTGATTACAGTACAACGTCTTGGAAGCGGTTATTCACATAGTACGATAACAAGTAGAACATCTAACATTGCAAAGATGGGTTCTTGTGCAAAGGGTAGTAGCATCAAATGTAGCTTGTGCAATGCATTGATAGCCTAACACTGCGATAAATTTGCGAGAATTGATACTAACGATGTGGAAATGTAGCGATCGTGTGACTAGCGAAGATGCCAGTATGCAGAGAATGTTCAGTCCGGAGCGATGATATAGATGGGCTTGACGGTACGCATGAACACCTACTGCACCTACTTACTACTACTTACTTACTTACTACTACTTACTTACTTCTTACTACTACTACTCTAATCATTGTTCAGGCGAACAGAGGGTTCACTCCCTCCCAAAGGGCCCTGCGCGTTTTCTTCTCCTTTTGGATAAAGCCTGCACCGCCCTACGTCATATTATTCACTAGCAATATCCAAAACTCGTCCCCTAAGGGGTCACAAAAGACGGTCAGCTACAGGACCCAATAACTATCCCGCATCCTATGGATACGAAACTGGGCTCTGGCTCTCCGGACTTATTTAAAAGGCAAGACAGGCTATCTCATCGCTTTCGGTGCTCCTTAATCTGCTAGAAATGCTTTCACTTGAAAGGAAGCTAAAGGTTGTAAGCCATAGCATCATATGTGAGGTTAAATTGACTTGTTCCATATCCAGATTGGTCCTCTTACAGTACTGTAATTGAATGAACCACATCCCCTGACGAACAGCGCTCAGCCTCGCACGATCTTAGATCCGGCAGAAAGTCGTTATTAGGACAGTATTCCGCTTGTCCTGTCGAAGCTGCAAAATCCTTTGTGCTCATTGGCCTCGAGCTCATTTGCTCGCAGCTAATTGTGACCTTGGGACTATATCCAGCTTTAATACCATTTTTGAGAGCTTGCTTACAAGCATTAATGCTGGCTAATGCGAGAAATATAACCGTATTTGCAGAAATCGCCGGAAATTTCATTCTCTATTTAGAAGGTAAGGAAGATAGCTCTGAAATGGCTAAAGGTAAATGTCAGGCTTATTATATAAACACTCAATTAAGACCTCTTTTGAAATCGAACTTTGTCCAGTGTGCCTCAATATACTCATTGTACTCTAAGCCGACGCACCAGAGCTGTCCTCTCTGCCACCAGAACCAGCCAAACCGACATCTCTGCTCAATAGCTTTTGATTTCTCACTTAGCTCATTTTCCGATAACATTGAAGTACTAGCAAAGCTTTCGAGCAACTTGTCGCTGTGACATATATATAAGATTTGACTGGCTATGGTCGTTGGAGCCCGAGGTAGGAATGGTTCTGTTCTTCCGCTGGATATAAGAAAGACGAGATTGGCTAAGATAACGAGGTGGAAGGCAAAGCCTGTGGCACCTAGGGCCTGGCCCTTCTGGCCCGTAAGAATCTTGATCTCATTGTACGCCGCTAGGTTGCCACTGCGGCCTGACGCATGGATGAGTTCGAGAACCGGTGGGGCCAGGATAGTTATTATGTGAATCATCACAACGCAGAATGCCGCCCACAGCATAATTAGGGAGCCCCTTACGATGCTGAACATGGCACTGCCAATAAGACCCAGATCGGCAACATTGTGGCGCGTCAGCCTCGAGGCGTATAGAGCGCGAGGGCGATCAGTGCTTAGTTGTCGCCAGGGCTCAAGCCTCTGGAGATTGCGCTGGATCGTCACCCACATCATACCACCGACCGTGATGCAGAGCGTGACGACAATCTTGGAAATAGCCAGCCTACCGACATCGTGGCTAGCGATCTTGCCAGGAATCTTGGAAGCATAGTAGATAGCCGAAGTCATCACCGGCAGGCCTAACCAGATGAGGATTTCAGACAGACAGGCCATACGCCTAGTCAGCCAGATGCCATTCGCATCTCGACGGCTGCAGCGGTACCGATAATTATCTCTCCTAGGTAGGCTATAGCCGGGCCTTTGTTCAGCTTCGAGCTGGTATGTCATCGATGGTCTACCGTCTGCATTGTAGACTTTGTGGTTAAGGTGGAACTTGAAACCACTCAAAGCGGAGGCGATATCATCGGAGTGAGCGAAGGATGGAATCTGCTGAAAAAGACGAACCGTAGAGAGTCCGATTTTCTCCGCGTCGCTAATAAAGGAGGCAAGGCCTCCAATACCCTTCGGATCGTGATATACGCCGGTTCGGCGGGTGAGCAGAATGATGGTGAGAATTATAGCCAAAGCGATGACAGTTCCGTGTACGACTTGCGTAGCGAGGGCAACGCCAGGGTTGATGGATATAACGGCGTATTTAGGCCCATCCTTCTTTCTGAGAGAGAATGATAAACTTCCCCATTCGATGCTGAAGATAGCACCTGTTAAGGCCGGAAGAACAATTGACATCAACACAAAAGCGGTTGCGGTCAGAAAAACAGTGAAATGTCGTCTCGATAGCGCCCGAAATGGCGTCACCAAGCCGAAGCTGGAACTGTAGTCCAGACACAAAGCGTTAAAGGCATTCCCGCCTTCGCGACTTGATAGCTGGTAGAACGGCTCGAGTCGGCGCACGGTTAAATCTAGGAATTCCCAGAAAGAGCCGACAACTAGGACGGATAGAACTGGGAGGCAAGACCAGTAGATAAAGGCAGCCACATCGCCTTCCTCGAATATGAAGATGCTCTTCGGATCTGCCACTGTCACATTCCTCAGGACGCGGTCGATTTCAGGTTGATCGGAGTCACACTGATTTATCAAGAGCTGGATGCCGACAATATGAAGCACGTGAAGGATGACCAAGAACAGGAGGTACAGAGGATTGAACACAAGGGGCTTCCAGTTTGGCTGGCTTTCTGCGGCCTCTCCTCTGACGGCGTAACTGCCCTTGGCCTTGACCATCGCGATGCAGTTGGGAAACAAAAGGTGAAGATGAAATGCATGAGACAGTCCGATTCACCTTTCGTGTCCTCAATTTCATGAGTTGAATGGTCTTTCCGCACAGGCCAAACCGTGTGAGAAACTGTGAACAAGCGTAGCCTGAAGTTCTCTTATTTACAATCTCTATAGATGAATTATTAATATTTACTCAACCGAACCCGATCCACACGGTTTGTAGACGTGGCTGGTTCGTGCAAAAACACATTCATTCATTGAAGTTGAGGACAATGATCCTGCATACCACTGTACCTGATGGGCCAGAAGTCAGCCCCTGGACAGGATGTCAAGGTTACAGTGCATAAAGTGAGGGAAATTCACGCCAATATAACCAATCAACATCATAGCCTCGTCCAACGTGAGACTGTGACCGTCTCATTGTTGAGTAAGGCTTGTGAGGCAGGATCCCATACCACTCGAGCTGAACAGCGCCACATCCAATGGTGTCATGATCGGCGTCTACAAATGCGGCAAGGCCCGGGGACTGTTGCAAAACCTCATTTGAGTTTAGGGGCTCGACCCTTCGTCACTTGAGTACCTCGGGTTGGGGTGGACTAGCAGCGGGCTCACGCGGTTGCCTTCAACTAGTCAAATTTCCCCGTCACATCAGGTGGACGTCGCCATTACACAGATGCGTACAACACCAGAACCCGAACATGGTCCTGACAATTTGAGTCGATCTTTCTAAATAAACTCGCTGCTCACACTTTACCTTCTATTTCGTAATTGAAACTCACCTATTTAAGAAATCACCCATCACATAGATTTTTATTCCCATTGGCTCTCGAATAAGTAGAAGTGCTGCATTTAGGAGTTGGGGATCGGCATTCTGACGTCTAAACACGGTCTCAGGAGCAGGTATCTAGCCCATTATTATAGGATCGGTTTCTCTATTGCCATCGTTGAAGCCGTTCGAGCTCTTGACCTAAGGCTTTAGGTATGACTGGTGTCGTTTATGCGAACACAGTGAACCTGCTGTTATTGGCGACAGCCCTTCATAAGGTTGTTTTCTGGGAGCGGGCATAGGCTGGCATCACGATTGAGAATAAGCCAATGCTGAAGTGAGGAGCTTTATCTTGAAAGAACCACCAAGTCATCTCATCCCTCGACGCAGCCGACTCTTCCCCTCCTTCCTCTATCTTTTTCTCCCTTCCCTTTTTTCTCTCACTACATGTAACCCTCACTTCACCTCGTGCTATAAAATTGACTAATTAAAAAAGAGGTACATGGGGTAGAATCCGACATGTAATGCATGTGTTGGGTTTCAACGGTCCGTTTTCTGACTGGTCCAATCCAAGTCACGTGTTGGTGTCCCCTGATTGTCGGAACCTCTCCCCAACGTATTGCTTTCTTCAAACTTCGTCGTAACTTTCCCACTCACAACTTTGTTCACGGTTCATGATCTCTACGTGTGACGCCTCGCATTACGTGTATGCCTGACCCATTGAGTCTTGCCAGCGCACACAGCCGCCAATCCGAGTGCTTATCGGTCGCCACCCCGTTTCACCAGGCTTACTGCCTCATGGATGAAGACACGTCACCTTTTTTGTGTTGAGTAAAGAGTTTTCCTGCGTCTATTGTATGGATCTTTTCTAACAATTCCTTCAGGATGGAGATGCCTTACTGCTTCGACGAGCCTCAGCCAGCTCTTGGTTGAGCTTACCCGGCCTGAGTCTTGATAGACAGACATCTTTCATGTGGGATTGTGAGTAAGAGATGCCGGCTGGGACTGCAGCGCCAATGCTGGCACCTTCTCACTACAACTGGCGCAGCTTCTCTGCTTTGGTGCACAACTGGGTACGCGTTCTTGATCCGACGCAGTCTTCAGCCGAACAAGGTTGCGCTAGAGCCAAACTGCAGACACACGCCTGTCAGCGATACGCTCGCGTCAGCCCGACCCTTCACCTCCTATAGACGGCAGCCAAGCAAGGCAATCCTTGTCTGTGTCTATTTATAGACGGCGAACACAGAAGGATCGAAACAATACGACCTTGACGGTGCTTTGTATACACCGCTGGATTGAGTACATGCACTTGACCGGGCTAGCCTCCACACTGAGCCACTCCTAGAACGGCTGTGATATGACGACTCGCTGTTCTGATGCCTCGTATTGAGTTATTCTCTGTAAGAGAGCCATTGCTACTCATTTTCGACCAAGCTTCCGAGTCACTCAGATGGTCTACCCAGAAGACGCAGGAATATCGTACAGAAGCCAATAGGTTGGGATTAGGCGTTGAGACCTGTTAAGCTCAGACCGTGGAACGAGCTGTGCGTCCCAGGTGGGAAGGGGGCGCGGAAGGAAGATACTCAGCAACGCTCAGGCAGCAACGACCACTGGAAAATTTCTCCTTGCCTTGATTCATCCCAAAGTCCCTCAATTTACGTACCTTGTCCCCAATTGTTACATAAAAATTGAGATGCTTAAGAAAGAATGGCAAGAACTTATCGCCTTCGCGGCGTTCCTCTAAGCTGGGATGCTAACCGCGTGAGGGCTTTCCTGGCAGAGAATTGCCGTATTGAGCCTCCACGTGTGGACTCGCTCGCCCGCGAAGTTCACGGCCGTTCACAGTCAGCCACGGTTTCTTTCCAGCATATAGCCATCCCATCGTCTCGGCAAATACAGATACCGATCGCGGATCAACTCGCGCGACCGCAGGTGATTACGATTGATGATGATTTCTATGGCATTACCACCCTATATATGCCACCTCCGCAGAACCACAAAGTCGAGTGAGTCCTGCTATCTGGCACACAATAGGACATTGAACTCAAGATAAACAGTATCATCGCCCTATCTGGCCTTGGTGGGCATGCCTTTGGATCTTTCAAACAGAGAGGCGGGGAGCATATGTGGATTCGTGACTCACTCCCACATGATCTTATTTTAGGCGATAATCCATTATTTGGGGTGGCCCGAGTGATGATCTATGGCTATGACTCCATCGTACCGGAAAGTACTAATTTCCAGAATCTCGAAGATCTTGCTACGTCCTTCCGTGACTCACTTCTTCCTATCGCCGAGACAACCGACGCCGTCGCTCCTAGGCCCATTATTTTCATTGCTCACAGCTTAGGTGGACTTATCCTCAAACAGGTGCGTAATTCTGAATTCTCCTTACCTTTAAAATAGTATTGACTACGTAGATGCTTATTTTATTATCCACGTCGGAGAAAGACGAGGACTTGAATTTGCTTAACTTGGTTTATGGCATCGCCTTTTTGGAGTTCCTCATAATGGTATGGAAATCGGCTCGCTCAAACTCATGGTTGCGCAAGGTCCGAACCGCTCTTTAGTCGAATCTCTTAGCCACGTTAACTCGCAAATACTGGACATATTACATCGGGATTTTTCTAATGTGCTAGGAGAGGAGGGCGGATCCGAAATTATCTGTTTCTATGAAACCAGTGAATCACCAACAGCCAAGAGGGTATGACTCGAACCCAGATCACATGGAGAAACAAGCAGTGACGGTAAACAGAATCTTGATGGTACCTGGAAAATGAACGGCCCCAACGCGGTGCTGGTAACAAAATCGTCGGCTACGCATGGCCGACACTGGGAGATTGGGCCAGAGTATATTTGTGCTATAAATCGCCCACACTCGGAGATGGTCAAATTTGGTCCTCATGACCATGAATACGAGAAAGTGGTGCAACGCCTTCGAAAATTGGCTCAAAGAGCAATTGAGGCACCACGACGGCGTGGACGAAACCAATCTAGCAATACCGCGGCACGGCAAGATGAGGGAGCCCGAAAATGCCTCCAGGATCTGCGCCTATCTGATCCCGCTGATGACAAGCGGCGTATTGAGGCAACCAAAGGAGGACTTTTTCGCGACGCTTCCAATTGGGTTCTCAAACATGATTATTTCCAACTATGGCAACATGGCGACGATGCTCGGCTACTCTGGATCAAAGGCGATCCGGGTAAGGGAAGACGATGCTCTTGATTGCTATCGTCGATGAGCTAGAGCGACAGATATCACAGCAAGAGCAGGGTTTCCGTCATATGACTACGGTTTCCTACTTCTTCTGTCAAGGCACCAACAAGGACCTCAACAATGCAACTGCCGTACTAAGAGGCCTAATCTATTCGCTCGCCGTTAAGCGCCCATCACTTGTTTCACACCTTCGCAAGAAATATGACCAAGCCGGCTCAAAGCTTTTTGAAGATGCAAATAGCTTTATTGCACTCTCAGAGGTGCTAAAGAGCATGCTCAGTGACGAAAGCCTTACAAGGGTCTATCTCGTCATTGACGCGCTCGATGAATGCATGATCGATCAAGAACAGCTCCTGAAACTGACAATGGATATCTGTATGGCATTCTCTCATGTCAAATGGATTGTGTCAAGCCGCAATATGCCTGAAATCGAGCAGCATCTCAATATGGACGGCTCAGGGATGAGGTTGAGTCTTGAGGTAACGCAAAACGCAGAAGAGATATCTCGGGCTGTGAGCGCCTACATCGATTTCAAGATTCAAAAATTGAAATCGTTACAAGAAAACCATAATTTGAGAAACAAAGTACGGGATACCCTGCGCAAAAAGGCAAACGGCACCTTTTTGTGGGTTGCTATTGTCATTGAGGAGCTTCGGAACGCGCGACCCTGGCACATAGAAGAAGTGGTCGAAAAAGCACCCGCGGGTCTTTACGAAATTTTCAAGACAATGATAGCGAAAATGCGGCAAGACCAGGACTGGGAATTGTGTCAACGTGTTCTTTCAGCTGCTACGTTAGCATATCGTCCGCTCCACCTCTCCGAACTGCCTATTGTATCTGGACTGCCAAAAGACATGTCAGACAATACAAAGCATATGCAGGTGCTTGTGGCTTTATGTGGCTCATTCCTGACGGTCCTCGACGATAACTTTGTATACATTATTCATCAATCCGCTAAGGACTTCTTGAGCAAGGCAGCCGCTGAGATATTCCCCATCGGCCAGGCAGAAGTCCATCGCAATATAGTGGAACGGTCACTAGAGGCTATGCAATGCGTGCTCAAGCGCGACGTCTATGAGTTGCGCCATCCCGGATGCATGATCGATGAGGTCGAGGTGCCAGAGGTAGATCCGTTAGCCGCTGTACGATATCCTTGCATCTATTGGGTCAGCCATTTGTGTGATGGATACGGCATGAATCATCTTGAACATAGCTTGGAACAAGTCCGAGAATTCCTTTGCCGATTTTGCCTTTACTGGTTGGAAGCATTAAGCCTCCTTCTCCACATACGAGAAGGCGTTCATTCAATGCTAAGACTGGAGAGATTATTGAGAGTAAGTCTTTATTTTATGGTCTGCAGTAAGATGAACAAAATTAATAAATATAGGGAAGATCATCTAATCATCAATTCGTAGATCTTGTTCAGGACTTATGCCGGTTTCTTCTCCACAATAGGTGGATCATTGAGAATGCCCCACTTCAAACATATGAATCGGCTCTCGTCTTTAGCCCAGCTAATTGCTTAATCCGAAAGATATTTAGAAAAGAAGAGCCAAAATGGATAATATTAAAACCTAGAATGGATGATACCTGGGATTCTTGTCGACAAGTACTCGAGACCCAAGGCGGTGACCCCATGACGGTAGCGTTCGCTCCCGACGGCCAGCTTCTCGCTTCAGCATGTAATGATGGCACAGTAAGTCTTTGGGATCCAGATACAGGGACTCTCCTCCAGATACCCGAGGTTCATGACGATTTGGTCGAAAGCATAGCGTTCGCTCCCAAAGGCCAGCTTCTCGCCTTAGCATTGAGGAATGGCAAAATCAAACTCTGGGATCTAAATGCAAGGACACTCCGACAGACACTCAAGAGCCATGGCAATCTAATCAACGCCATAGTGTTCGCTCCCAACTGCCATTGTCTTGCTTCAGCATCTGAGGATGGCACAATCAAGCTCTGGGATCTAGTTACAGGGATGCTCCGCCAGACGCTTGAGGGTCATGGCGGCTGGGTCAGGGCCGTAGCGTTTGCTCCAGACAGCCAGCTTCTCGCTTCAGGATCTAAGGATGGCATAATCAAGCTCTGGAATCCAGTTAAAGGGACACTCCTCCAGGCGCTCGAGGGCCATAGCAGTTTTGTCAATGCCGTAGTATTCGCTCCCGATGGCCAGCGTCTCGCCTCAGGATCTGGGGATAACACAATCAAGCTCTGGGATCCAGTTACGGGGTCCTCCAGCAGACACTCGAGGGCCATTTAAGTTGGATCGATGCTATAGCGTTTGCTCCCAACGGCAAGTGTCTCGCTTCAGGAGATCCGGTTGGCATTATTAAACTCTGGGATCCAGATACCGGGGCGCTCCGCCAGACACTTAAACATAGTGGTTGGGTTCAGGGCATAGCATTTGCTCCTCACAGCCAGCGTCTCGCCTCAGCATCTAACAACGGTACAATCAAGCTCTGGGATCTAAATATAGGAACGCTACGTCAGACGTTCGAGGAACATGGCGACTGGGTCATGGCCGTAGCGTTTGCTCCAGACGGCCAGTGCCTCGCCTCAGCATCTGAAGATTGCACAGTCAAGCTCTGGGATCCAGTTACAGGGGCTCTCCGCCAGACACTTGAGGGCCATGACGATTCGGTCATGGCCGTAGCGTTCGCTCCCAACGGCCAGCGTCTCGCCTCAGGGTCTATGGATGGCACAGGCAAGCTCTGGAATCCAGTTACAGGGCGCTCCAGCAGACGCTGGAGGGCCATAGTAAATGGATTAGAGGTGTAGCGTTCGCTCCCGACGGTCAGTGCCTCGCCTCAGCATCTGAAGATCACACAGTCAAGCTCTGGGATCCAGTTACAGGGCTCTCCGCCAGACACTTGAGGGCCATGACGATTCGGTCATGGCCGTAGCGTTCGCTCCCGACAGCCAGCTTCTCGCCTCAGCATCCTACGACGGCACAATCAAGCTCTGGGATCCAGATACCGGGGCGCTCCGCCAGACGCTCAAAACCAATGCTAGATTTGGGGATGGAATATTTGGCGGTCCTACCTCATACCTACATACGATTATCGGCCGTCTCAGATTAGATGACGAGAGTAGAATGTCGTCTGCAACGCTATATTACGGTCCAGAAAGTTTTTACACCCACGCACTGAGTGATGATAAGGCCTGGATCACCCAGTATGGATCTAATATGCTGTGGCTTCCACCTGACTATCGGCCTGCTTCTTCGGCAGTATCGCGCCTAGTCACACCGTCGGCGACAATGATCACAACAATGGCTCTTGGATGTTACTCTGGAAAAGTCATGATCATAGGACTACTAGATCTGATGCCGCCAGAGAATCTTCGGTCTTCTAGTTCGGCCTTGTACTGCATAATATCAGATTAACGAAAAAAATATCGTCTTACCATTATTTTAACGGAGGATCATACGGGTACTGGAAATATATGCCACATCTCTGCTTTCTGGAAGTGTCTATGAGTCCTGACCCCATTAACCTTATCATCTTCCGTCACTTTGTGGCCAGCTAATGCTGAGACAACTATGACATCACATATAGCGGTTACTGGGAACGCTTCAGTGCATAGGGACCTGGTAAGACATGAAATTTAGATTGACGGACACTGAACATGGAACCTGCCAGCACAATGATTGGTTGTTCTTGATGGTACAAAGCTTCAGGGAGAGTTACCATGACTATAATTAGTCCCACGCTATTTACTAAAATTAACTAAAACCTGCAAACACTTACTGCTCAAAGGACGGTACTTGCTGGTACAAAGCCCTCTCGAAGAGGTACGAAGGCCAGAATTGGTCCCATGCTTTTTACGAGCTGAAGGGGCGGGATTATGTAGTATTGGGTAACTATCTTCCTTTAAGGATGGCAGTTTGTTATTTAGGGGCAATAGGCGAGTCCCTGGGAAGTTTTGGTGCGAGTTTCATGTAGAAGTCCTGCACGCCTTCTCCCCACCTAATTTGTAGTCTTCTTAACTGATTTAAAGATGCACCTGCCAGATATACTGCTTGCGTATGCTTGTACTTGCCACGAGCACCAATGTTGTAGAAGAGGAGGACCTCTATGCCGGAGTGTATACACGAGTATGGGTGGAATGACATTGCTGCCGGTTAAAAACCGCTAACTGATCTGTTAGGTTTTGTATCCTGGCCACAAGTTTGATAAAGATGCTCTCTAAGTAGATTCTTTCAGCTAAGACACCAAATCTGAGCTTGGCTTGCTCTGGAGTCTCTTAAGGGAAAGCCATTGAAAAAGCCGTGAGGATCGAAGTGCAAGGGAGAAACATGATTGTGAGTTCTCATGGAGGACTACATTCAAAGATTACAGATAAACCGTAATAAACTGATTCTATTCTACTCCATTTTGTGTTAAAACTACATAGCATGTTTGTTCCCATCTTGATGGCATGATCAATCTTCGTACTTTGATCCAGCCACTAACAAACACAAATATCAAACTGCTTTCATGTAGTTTATCTAGGCCTTAAAACAACAACAACACATGTCTAATGAGATCCAATAATACACCTATCATCCCGACTTTACACTCAATCACCACTGAGGAGGAGCTGAGCAAGACACATTCATCTGAGTCTGCGGTGGGCCAACCAGAATGTTTTTCTGGGGACGCGAATTAGTCTTATCATTGATTCTCAGTCCACAGCTGTCTTTTCAAAAATTGCCTGATTAGCAACCAGCCTAGTGACGCTGCCGTCGATTCCATAAGACGTGCAAGTGAAGCTAGCACGTCCTTCCATGGAGATGGAAGTAATGCTGAGGACATTCCCAGTTGGAACAAGCTGGCCGTTGGCGACGACGCTCAATGTATAACCCCGTATTGGCAGCAGCATTGAAGGTGACAGGAAAACTTGGGTAGTGAGGTTGACAGTTCGGCCCGGGAACAGGATCAGCCGATGCCAACTTTAGGAGCAAAGAGACAGCGACAGGAGGCAGGCGTCTTGGGTATAAGCTGACCTTTGCCCAGCTTTTGACATGGCCATTCGAGGTGTCGATACTCTCTAGCCTGCAAGCTAATGTAGGTACTGTACAGTTGCATACATATATAGTTGGGCTGTGGTCTTGGTGGCTGGTCCAACCTCAAAGTCTACCCATGACTAGCATCATTATATTGTGGGACAACTCACAATTTTCATAATGTTTTGACTGACTACTGCAAGCAGGCTGTGGGGAGAGTAACCCTAATAAAAAAAAACATGTTGGAATGTCAGATTATTGAGAGGATTAAATGGGATGAATTCGTTGTACAGGGAATCTGCAAGTCTGAGTTGTGGATTGAATAGATTGACTCGAAGCCAGATAAACAAGCTGCGGAATCATACACATTAAATGCGTTGGTCATCAATGGCTTCAATGGCTTCAATGACTTCTTTCCTCACACCTGCTTATAATACCATCCCAATTGGGGCATTCCCGAAGGATTCTTTGCATCACTCACTTGCCTGGTTGTTACGGTAGCTGTCTGCCATGTATCAAGCTACTATTACGCGGGGTTCTATTACGCACCCGTGGTGTCGGGAGTCCCAGGCGACAAATCAGGTCTTGCAGGTATTTCAGCCCCGTAGATTACGTTTTGGTCTAGATCGCTCCCGTAATCTGACTTGCCGCTGCTGGAGCCATATATCTTGTCTTGTGGTTTGGATCATAAGCAAAGTCTTACTTCAAGCTGATAAAGCCTTTCAGCATTCGTCATCGAGGAGGTCCAGATTATCCATCCCACCTTAGCCTGCTCACGTTCTAAGGGTGGATTAATGTCAGCATTCAGGACTATAGTCAGGCACATATATGAGTATGATAGATGAAAAAGCTAACGATAATGGCGGTGAAGGTTGAGTCCACAGCGTCGCCAGTTCCTGTTGAAACGTATACTCTTGCTTATCCATCCCCGATTCCTGGTGTAAAACTGATGGCGCTGTGGGCGAGAAGAAGGACAACACTCTACTTAGCACGTCAATAATGAGATTAACCGAAGTTCGAGGTATGTAGCCATACACTGCCTATTTTGTGACTTTTGTATTTCATAATTCAGTCCACCATCAACACCACAAAGACTTACTCTCATCTAATAAATAATTGTCTTCGTTAAATAAGGGAGACCTTGATGCTGCCTACTACCCCGGGTCTCACGTCGGGGACGTCCAGGCCCCAGATTGTGACCATATCAGCAGCCCAAGGAACGGTTAGGCTAAATGCGGCTGTTAAAGGACCAGTACAAAGGTGAGAACATGCACGATTCTGGGGCTGTGCGGAGGGCTGAGGATAACTCTTTGCCCCCGCTTTTGTGCTGGGTATCACGGAGCTATTAGAAGAAACCCCTTTCCGTACCTTCTCCTGGATTTCTTTTCTTCCATTTTTAGCCAGGCCAATTCAATAGCGCATTAGTTAACAACGATGCCCAGCCTGGATTCTCAATTCCGGAAGGGTGCGACTGCCGTCATCCAAGGGAGGCACTGCCGCTGGAGTATTGAGTTCTTGGTCCCTGAGCGATGCTAATGAGTAGAGCGACAGGACAAAATCCAAGGATATCAGACGCTGGCACTAAATCACCCAGGGAAGGCAGTATTGACGAGCGAGATTTAACTGGCGGCATTCTCAACAAAATCAAAAAGTGCCACTGAAGTATATCAGCAAGGTGGACTTGTCGCTTATCGCCAGTAAGCTCGGAGCCTGCATTATCTGGAGGCACGCCCCATTGCTATGATAGTGTGATGAATTCGAAGTTAGAAGAGTGTCGACTGCTTCAGCTTACTGAGGGAAACAGTCTGGCAATCGGAACCCTAAAGTCTTGTTTGCCTGGCTTTGGAAAAACTTCGAATGGTCAATTTGGACGCAAGAGATGGAACACAAACTGGTACCGCATGCTTCTTGAACACAATTTTCACGTTATCAAAACCGGGTATTGAGGCGGTTATTGATTTGGAAACATTTTGTATTGTTCAGCTGAAAGTAACAGCTACTTTACGAAATTCCCGATTCAACCTGAGTATCTCATTGAGCACCCAGCCATTTCTTGATAGTTGGCCTAAGGATAGCCTGCAGAATAATCTCATCGGATGGCGGGACTGCAGCTTTCCAAGTCTTATGCGATTGCAAATTACCTTTCCTACTATAAACCATCTTCTTGTGAGGGTGATAATCTAATTTTCAAACAACATCCAGCGGTATTTTCCTGTCCCAGCGTTGATAGAGTAGGAAAGAAGTCTTCCGTGCTGTAGGGTAAGCACGGAAGACGCATAAATAGACGTTGACAGGGATAGCATCCACGGCAAGGATGCTGTCCATGCTTTCGTAACCAGGCGGGAGATGCACTCAGCCTGTGCGCAACAGACTTGCATCTTGAATAAAAAACACCAGGCCGCTGAAAAAATAAATTAAAAGATCTGAGTATATGAATAACGATGTTCCCTACCGTATGAGACTGGTTGCATGCATTTTCAGACATTGGGGAGCTGTTGTGCTGACGATTGAGCCGGCCAACGTTCAATCTGAATTTCACTAAGTCCCACGCGACACAAGCCCGACCCTCGCCTGGGGACAGGTCTGATATGTCTCGTCTGTCTAAACCCAAGTCCCCACGCCATACATTCCCAACCCATTCGATACATTCCAAACCATCTTTTCCCATCCTCAACCCTATGTACCATTTTCCCTTTTTCGTCGAAAATGTCCCATCTCATCATGGCTAGGGCCCCTAGAAAGCCCTACCCTAGAGCCCCTAGAGAGCCCTACCCTAGAGCCCCTAGGGAGCCCTCGAAGGGCCCTACCTTAGGAAATAGCTCCTAGAAAGCCCCTTTTTCCCAGCCGGCCAAGGCAGCCCGCCCCAGCTAAGCCAGGAGAATCTAGCTACCCTAGGGAGCCCCAGCAGGCCCGGCGGCCCACCTTACAGAGCGCTATTAGCAGCGCCTCACTACCTTCTATCTCAGAGCTCCTTAGGGCCTCAGGGGCTCCTAGGACCCCTAGGGCCCCTAAGACCCCCAGAGCCCCGATTTTACAGGAAGGCTCAGACGATCCAACGATCCCCACTACCCCTAGCGCCCCAGCTATCTTAGGGACCCTATAAGGAGCCCTATCACCCCCTAACCCCTAGGGGCCTAGGGGCTATAGGAACCCTAAAACGCCTATAGAATTAACTGACCCTATGGCTATAGAGGCCCTTAATAGCGCTACAGAGGCCCCTAATAGCGCTATAGAGCCCCTAGAGCCCTCGGAACCCCTAGGGCCCTCAGAGCCCTCAGAACCCCCGAAGGCCCCGAGGCCCAAAGGGGCCACCCGGACCTAACTACCCTACAGAGGGCTCATAAGGCCGCTATTGCCCCGGCGCTAGAGAAAACCGCTATCCAAACCTTGCTCATATATAGTAAGGCTCCAATACCGGAAAAACCGCTCCATGGGCGGCAGGCAGCAATATTCAGGGCTACTAGCTATAGGGTAGCAGAAGCCTTTATAAGGCACCCTAGGGAAAAAACCCTCCTATATTTATTACTATTACCTAGGGTCTTAGGAATAGGAATTAAAAAGGAACTTTAAAAGCTACCTTAGAGGCCTATCCAGCAGCCTTACCTACCTTCGAAGAAACCGCTATAAAGCCCCAAAACCCTAACCCTATTAGCCCTAGTAAAAGAGCTATAAAGCTCCTAGAAAAAGGCTTTATAGGAAGGGCAGCGAAGGCCCTTACCGACCCGACCCCCTAGCTATAGAAGACCCTAAGACCCTCGAGGCGCTCTATAAAAAACACCCCAGGGCCCGAAAACCCCTTCTATCGCAACGGAAAAACAAGCCCTAGGCACGGCCAGCAGATAACTAAGGAAGCTATCTCTAAGGCCCTTAGCTCTATAGGGAAGGAAAAAGCCCCGGCCTTGGCGGGTGGACCCGGCCGCTGCTAGATATAGCAACTACAGGCCCTAATAGCCCTGTTTTAGCGGCCCTAGCGCTGCTAGCCAATATGATCCAACAGGGCACCGCGCCAGGCCCCGATTTACTCTGTGCCTCAAGGCTTATAGGGCTAGAAAAGCCAGATAAAGGGGTCCGGCCTATAGCTATAGGGGATCTACTATATAGGGTAGCCTTAAAAGCTATCTTAAAAACCTCCTATAGGGCCGAAATGCTCCTGCCTAATCAGCTAGGGGTTAATTCTATAGGGGCGCCGAGCCGGCTATTTTCCTATTAACAGAGGCAATATCAGGCCTCAATAGCGCTAAGATCCAGCAAATAGGCTCCTTAGACCTTGCTAATGCCTTTAATACGATAGATAGGGCTGCTATAGCTGCCTCAGTAGCTAAATATGCCCCTACCTTCTATAAGGCAGTTGCATGGGCCTATAATAAGCCTACTATCTTAGCTACAGAGGAAGGAACCCTGCTAGCTAGCGCACAGGGCGTTAGGCAGGAGACCCCTCGGGCCCTTATTATTTTCCCTAGCTTATAGGCCTACCCTAGAGGCCCTACAGAGAGCCCTGCCTCAGGCCACTATAGTAGCCTATTTAGACGATACTTATATCCTAGATAAGGCCTCTAGTGGGTCCCTAATAGCGGCCGCGGCTAGGGCCTTTAGGGGTCCCCAGTGACCTTAAATAGGAAAAAGAGCTCTGAGGCCCCTATAGCGCTGCTAAGGAAAAAGGCCTTAGGGCCTTAGGGACTTATATAGGGCCCTTAGTAAGGCGAAGAGCCTTCCTACAAGGCCTTATAGAGGATTTTTCAGCTACCCTAGAGACTCTAAAAGGCCTGCCTAAGCAATATAGCTTATTATTATTAAGGCAGAGCCAGCAGCTATTACTAAGGCACCTACTAAGGCAGCTAGACCCTAGCGGCCTCAAAGACCTATGGGGCCAAGTTGATACCTTAATACAGGGCTCGCTAGAGGCCCTAGTAGCTAGAGAACCCGGGCAGCAGCTAGCTACAGAAGGCTATAAAGCCCTAATAGCTATCCCTATAAGAGACGGAGGCTTAGGCCTTCCCTTATATAGGGAATTAGCAAAGGGGCTCTATAAGGCAGCAACAGAAGCCTCCTATCCGCTAATACAGTAGATAAAGCAGCTAGAAATAGCTACCCTAGAGAAAAAGGCCCTCTAGCACAGGAGGTCTTTAGAGCCCTAGGGGCCTCGAAGCTTAAGAGCCTCCTAGAGACTCTAAGCCCTAGCGAGCTTAAGGCCCGGCTAGAAAACGCTAGCTACCTAGGGCGCCTATGGCTCAGGATCCTACCCACTAAAAAATCCCTTATATTTACAGACCCTGAGACCACTAAGGCCCTAAGAGCTAGGCTTTTAATACCCTGTAGGCCGCTAAATAGGCCCTGCAGCCACTGCGGCAGCCGCCCTGCTATAGGGCACGAAGACCTCTGTAAGGCCGCTAGCCGAAGGTGGGTCGCCCGCCACGATAAGGTCTGCCGAGCCCTTATAAACACCCTCTCTAGCCGGCCCGACCTTGAGGTAGAAAAAGAGCCCCTAGTGGCCTCTGCGACCCCGAAGCCCTAGGGACCCCTAGGGCCCCTGAGCCCCTTAGAGGCCCTGAGCCCCTTAGAGGCCCTGAGCCCCTAGGGACCCTATGCCCCCAAGGGCCCTAGCGCGCCCTAGAGCCTCTATAGCCACGGAGCTTAGAGCCGACTTTTCGGCCCTTATAGGCACGAGCCGCTATTACTACGATATTCAAATCGTAGCTATAAATAAGCCCTCAAGCCGCGAGGAAGCCTATGCTACCCTAGAGGAGGCTAGCCTAGCTAAAATAGCTAAATATAGAGCCCTAGGGCCCTATTTTCGCCCGCTAATTTTCTCAGCTAGCGGTCTTATGGCTAAGGAAACCTCTAAGGCCTATAAAGAGCTTCAGAACCTTCTATTGCCTAGTGAGGCCTACTGGCTGAGATACTAGCTTAGGGCTAATTTTCGCTAAAACTAAGGCTCTCTCTGCTATCTCTATAGCTAAAGATATTCCTAAGAATAGGAAATAAAAGCTATATATTTTAGTATATTTCTCTATATCTTATTATCTCCTTATATCTCTCTATATCTCTCTATATCTCTCTATATCTCTCTATATCTCTCTATATCTCTCTATATCTCTCTATATCTCTTTATATCTCTTTATATCTCCTATATTTCTCTATCTCTTTATCTCTCCTTATATCTCTATATATAGCCTTTAATAGCCCTAAAAAGCCCCTATAGCTAGATGCTAGAGATAGTATAATATACCCTAACCTTAACCCTAACCCAACGTCCCGAGCGGCCGGAGCACTGGCTTAGGCAGATGCCGCTCGTGACCCGTGAACATGTATCCGCCCAGTCGGTCCATAACCGCAACAGCCTCCGAGTGCGCAAGGTCGAGGCCCCGCTCGCCACCATGTATATAGCGGCGTTCCATCTCGTCAAAACATAACTCAAAAACTCGCGAGTACGCGCACACAATCTTGGGGAACACCTCGAGTGGCATTGATCGGAAGATGTGCACGTATGACTCGTACTCGACAAGGTAGAACCTCATCATCTGAAAAATAGGCCCTATCACGTCCACAAAAGTCCGCTCCTCGGGGATCATCCGCCCAACATTCAACGACACCACCTGCTCCATTCGAAAAGCCACCTCCCCGCTCTCTATAGCATCCTCGATCTGGCGGCGCTCCCTTGCGAAAGGCTTCGACTCCACTGGGTTCTCTGGCGTCCGCTGCCCACGCAAAACCTGCAACGCAACTTCCCGCTTTCGCATTGTCGCCATTGTGGCGCACGCATCCGCAGTTGGGACAGTCAGCGCAGCTGTCGCGTTCCCCTTCGTAGCAAGGAGATCTTGTGGACTATGCCGCACATTCCTCTTGATGTTGGAGTAACCCTGAAAGTATCCAAACGATAGCACATCCGCGCCATCATTCCGGCTGCTCATATTGCCTCGCATTGCGGCGAAGAGTGAGTCGAGGAAGCCAGGCAGGGCACTCGAGGAAAAATTCCCATAAGTTGGGTGAAAGGCTTGAGGGTAGAAAGTATAATCTCGGCTACGTGGATACTCCTCGGCGATCTTGCTCCGGTCCGCCAAGAGGCACCGTGCCGTCATGGCCATTTGCGTATCCTCGTCTTCGGGTCCATTGCCCAAGGGCGTATCAGTTGATGCGCTGTTAATGCATACGGCGAGAGCGTATGAGATGGCGGAGATATTTTTAGTTCAAAGCGGCCCTGCAACTCCTCTGTCAATTTCCGAAGTCCATCGCTATCTCTAATCATCTCATCATAGTCGGCATTGTTGTCACAGTCACCACCCTCTGCACTATTTCGACCATAAATTCGTTGTCTCTCATCGAATTCTGTGGGCATCTCTTCTTCCTCGTCACCGATCGCTCCGGTACTGTTAGTATTACCCTCACGATTATTATTATTGTCGTTACTGTCGTCTTCATCATCGTCATCGTCGTCATCGTTGTCGAAAGCAGCATGCCTCTCGCGTGGAAGACTGTAGAGCCGTTGTTGGATCTCAATCTCGATGTTAGCCCCGTAGTCGTATGCATGGAAAGCTGGCTGATGCTCCCGCCAGAAGGAATCTACGGAGGGTTCCCTGCCCAGCTAGCCCAGCCGGCCATGAACAACTCTTGAAAGTCACTCCACCGAGTGGAACTGATGCGCTGGCTATGTCGGCTTCCGGGGCGCCAGCAAGCCTCGACGCCTTCACCTACGAGCTCAGGCGCCCTAAACACACTCGTGATGTACGACCCTAATTCCTGGGCTAGATGTTTCGGCATCCCGCTCTTCGCAGCCTCCATGTCCTTCCTCCGGCTACGTTCAGCTGCAGAAGCCGGAAGCTCCGTCATCTCGCCTGTTACCGGGTGCATAACAATGAACCAGTTCTCGCGTGTCGCAGCCTGCGCAATTCTGAATGTTCGACCTGTGATATCGAAGGATATGCCGCTGGCGTGCTTTGCTGCGTACGGCTCAGCCCAGTGCGTAAAGGATATGGTGATGTTGTCGAAAATGGGGCCGTCGTTTTTCGTGATCGGTCGTCCTGGCTTCCCAATAATACTGAGGAAATCGAGGAAGAATTGGGGAAAAAGGCGTCGGCAGGCTTGGCTTGGGTACCGCCCTCTCGGTTGGATCCATAATCGATCGTGTATCTCTCCTGAAGCATGTTCAGAGCATCGGCTGGCTCAAAAGTGTCACTGAGGGTTCTCTGGATGAACCGGCGAGCTGTAGATCCCATCATATCGCGTTAGTTCTTTGCTAAGGTTGAATATCCTTCTGGGAAGCGCACTAACCTCCGAGACGATAATTGCCTGTCGTGTGATCCACTTTCCATGTTCGAAAAGATTTAGTGGAAGAGGATTCTCCAAACTGTATTCCATCGTGCCCAGTTTCTGGTCCTTCACGTTCGGGGAATAGATCGCTGCTGAACGCTACGGGCGTATCGAGGCCTGACAGTCCATCGTCAGATAAACCGTCCTCCTCCATAGTATCCCAAATGGTACTCGCAGGCACGTCTGCGGACAGTGATGGCATGGCTGTTGCTGAAAAGTCAATTGACATTAAGGGCAGCCTTGGTGCCTTATTAAGGTCAACTCCCTTGTCCTGATTATTCGGGCATATATTGGTGAAGCCAAGTTTATCTGTGCCAGCGTGCCTCTACACATGCCTATCTATTATATTTCTATCCAAACTGACCCGTCTCAATCAGGGTAGATAATCCTTACCTGCCTCCCGATTTCAACAATTGACACATGTTCGCCCAGTCGCCAGCACCGCACAGCGAAGAGTAAGTAACCCTATCCTCCCATCCTTCTGGGAGGGTAAAGCCCCATGGGAATTGGGTTCTTGACTACGGGAAATGAAAGTGGTCGCTAAAGCAAACCCTCTGTCGTAAACTCAGTGTGAAGCCAGCCAGGGCGGTGCATCCACCAACTGGTCTTCTGCTTCTCTCATTCCGCTTCCCACGGGCTCTTCTCTTCGTTTATGCAACGCGTGTGGTTGAAAGCAAAGAATGCTGTCTCACCTATGGCATTGGATTTCCCTCTTCTCCTGCTACTCCTCCTACACTGGGTAACGAATGCGGAAATTGTTGTCTCTGCGCGGATAATTCGACGTGTTTTTTTTTTTTTTTTTTGTGTCTCTGCGCCCTTGTGTCCCCCTTTCTCCTCCTTCGCTTGTCTTCCTCCCTCACACAGCCCCTAGATTCACCTCGCTGATTGGGCCCTTGGCCCAGACATCCATCTTGGTATGGTCCTAGGCTTCGATTTCTTTGCTGGCGCGAATGCCCTTGTTCGTGACGAACCACTGATCTGCTCTGTTACTGGCGTTCCAACACTTGTCAACGTGAATGCTCCTTGTGTTGAATTGGGCTGTTCAGTAGTGCTACCCTGTACGGCCTGTTGCGACAACTTCATATTATCCTCGCGGTCCATTGATGGATCCATTTCACTTCTTGGAGGTGTACTTCCCGTGTTCTCTGTGCGATGGTCTTGGTTTATATGTTGTGAGGGTAGTAAGTCCCTGGTTGGGGTAGTAGCATGCTGCGTTTGGATGTTATGGATGTAATTTTGTATCGATTCCCGAATACCTTGCTCCAAGGTCGCTGTCGCTTCAACAGTAGGTGTAAGTAGACCTACCTCGTCCCGAGCAATTGCCGAGGCAACCTGACTACAGACGGTCCTCACGAGGGCAGGGATATGCTCGGTGTTTCTGGGCGTCTCCCCGGGCCAAAAGCATTCCAGTCGGGTCGAAGGACATGCCCGTCCGGCGTGCCTACGAAATCACGTACTAGCGTAAGGAGCCGAGCCCATGAGCGGTGAGAAAAGCGGGTTTCGTAGCCTGCCCGGTCGACGTTCGGACCATCATCACTCGATAATCCATGTGCCATGGGCTCCTGTAAGCCATCTATGTTGTCCCGAGCGAAATCCAAGACATGTCCTTGTAGCTCCACGGCCTTCTCCACGATGATAGACTGATCTTCGGGTGGTAACGCCGATGTCCATGCCTTGAGTGCCATCCCAAGATGCTCACGTATCAGGGTTTTGTTCTGTGTTACGTGGCTCTGCGCGTTGATGGCGGCAGCACTCGCAGGATCAATCCAAGCGACAACGTGATGCAGTATGCATGTCATGTACAGGCCATGTTGTCTCTTGATCTTGTAAGGGAGCGAGAAAGTGACGTCGGGCGTAGTGGCCAGGAAGCTCTTCAGCCGCTCGTACTCAGCATCTTTCAGTGACGTGAGAAGCCCGTTAGTCCGCACGCGTCGGTTCTCTTGTGTTGCGTAAAAAACAGCATCCACGTCCACCGAAGTATCCCCTTCCGTGTGACTGAATTCGCTTGCCAGCCGCTCCCAGTCCCGATGGCTTATCATAGCGGCGGCATCTATGGGCAGCGCTTCAAGGGTGTCGAGCAGAGCACCGAGCTTGGCGAACCAATACTCGTCAATGCGAAGACTCGCCATCCATTCGAACATCGAAATGTTAAAGATGCCAAACCCAACCCGCGTCGTCAACAAGCGATTGATCATGTAGGGCCAACTGTTGTGGTTCCACAGTGTTACAAGCCTGCGAGTCGGAAATTTTTGCTCGCCTCCAAGTCGAAGCTTCTCGACCAGCTTAGAGTCAACTGTGACCTGGCCATTCTCGTCCACGATGTCGCTATCAGGATCAGAGATGATAGACGCGAGCTGCATCCAGATTTGCCCGTGAGAATCAGGTAGCGTCGGGTTCGTACGGTTTAATCGCATCCTGATCTTAAGCTGGTTTGGAAGGCGATCTGTTTAAATGTTATTAGCTTTCCATACTTCTCCTGCACCAGGAAAATGCATGATCCTCTGCCCCCTTTCCTTCTCCTCGGAAAGACATACCTTCATCGTAGAGCTCGCACATCCACCACAGGTCATCTTCTTGACCTCCTATCTCCTCGACATACTTGCGCAGCGCGCTTATTCGATGCTGGCCCGTGATTAATTCCACCTTTTTATCGTTGACCATGGCCCAGTTCAGGAAGCGTGCCTCCTTCTCCCGGCCGCCCTCGGTCACATTAGCCACGCTCTGCACTTCCGCGGCGCTGCAGAGCCCCGATATCCAATGGTCATAATTGCGGCGCTCCAAACCGTCTTCCCTGAAAATCTTCTTCAGATACTCAACATGGTTCTCGTCTACTTCGCGGTTTTTGTTGTCGCTCCACGTAGTATCAAGTACATCCAGTCGTAACATCCCTACAGCTAGAAGATATGGCCTAGCCAATTCCTGGCTGATTCTCCTTCATTGAATTTTTGCTCTTTTTGTCTTCGCCTCTTGCCGGGCTCCCTTGTCGACCCGCCGGGGTCATGGTCGTCTCGTTTTCTTTTCAATCTGGTTTGCCGCTTCTCCAATGATGGTGCCATGTTGTCTAACGGGGTTATTGCAACCTTCCCAAAACCACTTATAATAGGCGGGTAAGGCGTACTGTTATATCTTCAGAGATGTATGAAGAAAGATGGTCCCAGTGTTCAGAATGCATGAACCACACGCCGATATATCTAGTCACTTGACCCGTTAGTTAGCCTAGCACTCAGACATATGCAGGCTCAACATAAACCATCATCGATAAATATAATCCACTGCAGCAAGTAGGTGGATGATGCTAAATACGTCTTCAGGCTGTTCATATAGGGTAGCCCGACGCGGAGACCCGCATTCGAGTTGCCCCTTGATTATGTCTTTCCTACTACTAGACCAGCATCTTCCCTTGCCCCCATTAATTTTCTAATGTCTTACCAACAGCGCGAATCTCCTTTTCATCCAGCCCAGCCTCCTCCTCCTCTCGTACTTTCTCATTCTTATTTTCACGTTGTCCCCCGCCTACTACAACTATCACACGAAAACCATCAACAGTGCCTTAACTACTACTAACGACGAAAATGCATATGTGATATAAGGGTTGGTAATACTACTACCAGCTCTGTATTATCTCGGATCCTTCGGTGCCTTCGCTTATCTTCTTTAAGAGGCAAGAATAAATGCAGAGCTGGTTCAGTTATGCTTCTCAGTTATGCTCCCTTCGGCTTAGTTTTTACTTAATCATATCACCCCTCTTCCCCTCCCCGGTTGTGTAACATTATGCCCCGTGGGGCTTTAACCTACCTCTAACTTCAACCCTGTCATCGCATGCCCCGTGGGGCTTTGCTCCGCTTACTACTACTACTACTACTGCTCTTACTCGGTGATTACCAGTATTTCATGCCCCGTGGGGCTTAGGCCGACCCGTATCTTCAGCCCTATTGTTGCATGCCCCACGGGGCTTTGACTAGGTCTGCCCTTCTTTCTGGGTATACTACTAATTTGTAGCTGGCATGCGTCATAACCGCAGTTAGGAGTTAGTAGTGGTTAGTGAGTATAATGACTTACAGACTCTGCTTCATGCCCATACTCTCTTAACCTTAACCCTACCGTACTGGCTCGGTCGTACCGCTCTACCTAACACTTGGCTCAGTGAGGGTCACGGTTAGCTGTACGGTCATGTTATACCTCTCCTAAAATCCAGTATAGGTCTTTCATACATACAAATCATTCCTCAGTCTGTACGCTAAAAGAGCCCAATAACCCCGTTCTCTCGGAAAAGCTCCTTCACTTGTTCAATACCTAGTAGCTGGTCGACGTCAGTCCGTAATATTCCTGCCATGGTGTCCCGCAGACCAGGATCATGGTCAATCTTGGATGAAAATGCCTCAGCCAAGGCTGATATAAAATCATCCACATTCTTGATTGGCCCAAGTCCATTGTTGTGGTCGGTAACTTCCTCTCTGATTAATGATTGTTTGAACTTAGCTATAGCTAAGGGTTTGAGTTCTGATAAACCGTAGCACTCTGCGAGCATATACACCCTCACGTGTAGCAAGAGTGGTGATGTAGAGGGCTCTTCTTCAATCGACCGAGGCGTATAGTCGTCATTATAAAGGAACTGAATAACGCAGTCTACTGCATTGGCATCTTCGGAACCGAAGTCGATAAACCCTCCACACAGAGCATCTTGGCCGTTCGTTCCAGCACTGCACCTTCTCATCCGGCAAATACCTTCGAAGCCGGGACACCGGAGACAAACCAACACGTGGTGTACCTTGTACGATGCTTTCACCGTCTTCACTACAAGGTCAGAGCCTTGGCCACTGGCTAGAAGCCTGCATGGCGTGATTATCTCTTAGTGTCGCTGCCTAGGATTCTAGGTGACAGCCTTACCTCTTCGAATGCTTTAAGAGTGAAGAAGGCTTGGTCTTCGACGTTGCACCGGTCTTCTTCGGCATTGCAATGTGGAATTAGTCTTTGCGAAAGCAGGTTGACAAGGTTACAAGGGCCGTTAAGCAGGTTTTAGGAGTTCCTACTAAGCAGCAATCCCAAGCTCGGATTTATTTGGGGCGTACAAAATATATAAATGCTATTCCCCGCTTTTCTACCTTAACTCTCCATTCCAGAGCATGGTCGAATGGGGAAATGGGAAGAGAGGGGGAGAAGGGGTTAGTGAAAATGGCCAAACTGTATTAATATGGTGGTATCATACCCTGATCTAGATTCCACGTGAGCTCCACAAATGGATATCGCGCCAATTCAATTTAACACATGTCAGTCCAGACCGCAAGGCACGTGAACGTTCGTCTTAATCGATCCGGAAGGTTTGAGCCAAGGATGTATTCATGCTTGATTCATACAAATGCTCGAACACTGTCTGCTGAAACACAAGAGACAGGCGAACATTGCTCGAGACAATGGACGATATCTCCTCCTCCAAAATTCATGAAGATGTAATCATCTTCAGCACCCGCAAAATAAATGCATGGAATGCGACTATACAACGAGGTTCCATCATTATCCTCGGCGGCAGTCATGAGGTACTTCGAGATATACTTGACTACAGAAAAGCTACCAATGCTATGAATCGGGGTTTGGCCGAGGGCATCTCCAAAGAGAATATTACAACTGAAAGCCATGATCTTATCTTCACATCATCATCATCATCACCTCCACCTGATGAAGCCTTTCAACTCATTCAAGGCAATGAGACGAAGGTACAATATAGTGCTGATCTTCTCACGCTTCGACAAGCATACTGATCTATAGAATAAGCTGGCCGCGGCTCAAGGAGGGCCTGAAACCCCGAGCATGATCGCAGGGAATGTTCAAGCGTTTACCGACGACGGCGGATCTCTTTCAGTCGTGCTTCGAACTCGTTAGATGGCTGGGTCTGGATTGTCCTGTTTGGTAACAAGACATCGACGATGAGCTCTCCGCTCATGCACGTAAATTGCTTACAATACTGTTAGTCGTTATCGAATTAACAGATCCATGGCAGCATTACCAGAAGAACGAGCAACAAGCTCTGAGGGGCAGTGAGATTTAAGAAGCGCTTTCGCCTCATCCTGAAGCACATCCAAATCATTCATAGCCTTTTCAACACTCGCGGGTCGATCTCCTTCGCTCTGCCATCGCTTGATGTCTTGCGTCAGTTTCGCAATCCTCCGCTGTTTCTTGTTCCATTGATGGCATATGTTACATACTTGATCTTCGTGGTTTGTAGCGAAGATCAGCTTGAGGCCACATGTTTCGCCAAGGCGATACTCCCACTTGCACTGCTGTTGAAAGCTCCCCATTTCCAGTTCCCACATATCCAACGTGTTTGGTTATAAAAACACATCGTTTGGTAGCAAGGAGAGATGGATATCATTGATGCGGGAACCTAGGATATTTATGATCATGGACGTCGGCCCTAGGCGCTGCTGTAAGGGGCGTACTGTACTATGATTCGTTACCGACGCGGCGGAATCACTGTGATTCCTGTTACGCATGCTTACCAACGCGATGGGACCATTTCAAATCCGGCGCTATTGGTGCCCTCAAGTATAGCCAATAACGCTATGATTAAGCGAGTCGGACAGTATGCTCAATTCTGCCTTGGAAATAGCTTCAGGATAAGACTTGACTGAGCTGTTGGTGTTCGCGCTCTTCTAAATGAATGAAATCAACTGCGTCAGTCCGCAATAGATGCATCTGGTTGGATATATGATGTCCCCACAATCCATACGACTCCACCCTCTCTGATAACGAACCCTTGCTGGGAGGGCAAGGTTTAAGCCCCTCCACTGCTGTGAGCAATCCTTGCTCTCGGAGCCGGATTCGGTGAACCACGGCTCATCCGGAATGGTGTTTGAGATGTTTAACTAGAAGTTCTTACTGTGCCGGATGACTCTCTCTTATATGAAAGTGGTAAGCATTATAAAAGAGACAGTCTCAAATAGAACTTATAACCAGAACTAGATTTTACCACTCAATCAGGGCATATTTCAGAATGTTTTACCACAGAGACGGTGGAAATTACTGAAGGAGATGAAGCACCACGCGAAGATGAAAGAGAATCGAAGGCATGTAGTCATTGTTCCAACTTAACACGATAGTTGATAGTTCAAAAGCACATGAAGAGAAATATATCTGTGATTATGCATCCATGAACTGCGTAAGGAAACTTAAGTGGCTAGTAGGTTGCAGTTAACGCTGCGTTGGCCAAAGCATCTGCTTCATGGTTGAAATCGCGTGGGATATGATACCACACGACCTGCACACCGACCATAGATAAGAGCTTCGTCTCTTCATACAACATCCTGAAACCTTGACTATTCTTGATGGCCTCTCCTCGACGGTTGTAATAGACTTGATTCTGATCATCCAAGGTCCATGTTGACATATGCTCGCAAATACAGTCAACCAAGTAGCTTGAGTCGGTACCAAGAATAAGTCGAAAATGGCTAACATCCCGCAGTTGGTCAGGATGAGCACCTGGCAATGAAGCCTTGACTAGAGAACGACGCTCTGGAACAACAGTAGACCGGACCATACGCATAGCCTCTACTGCTGCTGTAATCTCTGCCAGCTGGTTCGTTGGGTTTTTGTATCTATGATGCGAGAAATGTTTTTCGGTGAGCGTAGCCCAAAATACGCACCAATTGAGGCCTTGACAGCAGCTAGCCCGTTGGATGGGCAGGCACCATCAATAAAGACCACAACTGAGCGACGAGTCCCTGCATATATGTGTTCATAGGTGTGGTGTGTGGGGTGTTTCATCGCAGCATCCAGCCCTTTCTCCCCCACGAGCCAGGTGACACCGCAGGTTGCACAGTATGTGAGGGTACCTGGACTGGGTCGCTTTCAGTGTTGACCGAGATGTTCTGAGTGTTCGCAGGGCCAACAACTTGTTCGTCATTTCGTGATTTGAAGCGTGCTGTGGAGCCAACGAGAATGAAGACTCGGTCTTGATTGGTCATTTTCGCGAAGAATGTGCCGATAAGCTTTGCAATATCAAGGCTCCAGAACGCTAGTAGATGTCGTGAGGCATATGTGGGAGATGAGTGGAGTATATGTCTGCCCAGTTTCTCAGGCACCAGATATTTCTGGCTTTTGACCAATAGCTGGTCGTATCCACGTGGCTGCCAGGTTGACCTGATTGGACGTCACTACTCATCATTCTCTAGTCCATGTCCTGTGCCCTATTTCCAGCTCGTTAAGACTTGCTTTGCCTGATTCTTCTATCGAACCCATCTACTTTGCCACTCTGCTTGGGCATTGACGATTTCAGAAGCCATACTGTATCCTTCCTTTACGAAACTCGTCATGCCAGGATTCGAGCTCCCAATCTCCCCATTTCTTGCACTCGGAGACGCTGACAAGCTGGACCAGTAGTTCGACCCTTTGCTTGGTGAGAGCACGCACTGCCCGTGTGAGAGGATCGCGCCCGTTGTAGCCTGGTCGTGGAAGCCGGAGTGTTTTCAATTTAGTTGCCCAACAAGGATGCTCCCGCAACTTATTAAGGGTCGATCTATCCAGCTGATTTTTTCCTTGCCGACTATGTATTGTAAGCTCTATGTAAGAGATGTCAGGGCAATACCTGAATAGGGCTTTAAGCGTGATGTCCTTGAGGCCTGAGGTGCCCTGAAGCCGCATGCTGCGAAGACTAGGACATAACTTGATAAGACGAATCACAGCCTCGTCTGTGAGTTCATGAGCCGAATTCTTGGCACCATAACTCACATCATCGAAATGGAACGTAAAGTGCGTCAGATTATGACATAGATGAGGCCCAACTGAGATCAGTTCATTGATATGTTCACTGCTTTGATTCAGCATGCGTATGAGGTTGGCTGTGTGCGGGATGTTAGGGAAGGGAATCTACTCTTTCAGAATGAACCCAGAGCTAAATTTCACCATCTTTGTCTCATATCCAAGCCAATTCGGATGGTTTGTTTCCCATTCCTCATTGTCTCGAAAGTTCACTTCCTCTCGCCCCTATTCTTTGGTGTTGCGGTCTTGCATGCCGCATGAACTCCTTTGGCTATAAGTCCTGCCGGGTCCGTTGAGAATTCGCAGGCGGCTTCAGGTGCTATATGGGCCTCACCGGCTCCGCTGGTTGGTTGCGCTGGGGCTTCTCCCGTGGATTTGGCATCGCGTTGGGCCGCAGCCGTTGCGCGCTTGTGAGCTTTGAGCGCACTTGGAAGCGCCACTGCTACTCTCCTTTTTACCCTGCGTCCGGATAGGCGGCATCTCTCTTATAAATCTTGATGGTAAGATGATCGTGGTGGATGACTTAATTAACGATGCTAAAAACTAAGTCAGCATGCCCCAATTCCATTGGCTGGCTGACTATGCTCGTGACCTGTTTCTAACTGCCTTGCACCAAAATTGCTGATTAATCAAGGAGCCACGGGCAGGTTATTTGACCTAGCGTTGTGTCGGGCGTTGAGGACAGGCACATCTGAGGCTTCAGACAGTTCAGGGATGGAATCATCATGGAATCCGAAGCAAAAGCAGAAATTGCGGTCATGGTGGCCCTATTCCATTCACCTGACCTCGGTAAAATGAGTCATTAAGGACTCCTGGGAGCCTCACTAAACATTCGACTCATCGAAATGCAAAGTTACAGCCTCATCGAGCCTTTGAACTTACCGAATGCAACGAAAATGGCATCTCGTAGTATATAAGGGTATTGTTTGTCGTAGAATTAAATTTTATGTCAATTCAGTACAACAGCACTTTGGGCACGAAACAAGTGCCAGGCCGTATCGTAAAATGGATAGCCATACTGATTGTCGTGTCTGGCTGATGTTCCACTGTGGATTGCTCCCACAAATTCGTTATACGCCCTTTCAAGCATATCAGTATCTCTGCCGGGTTATTCCGGCTCATTGCAGCCTCCACACTCCATTAACATGGGACGAACTCTCAATCTTCCTTCTTGCTCGTCATACATATCGCCTCCCGCCGCTTGTCACGGCCAATATATGCATACCTATCTCCGCTTGTCACGCCCTGTAGGCGCTAGTAACTACCAGCATAAATTATCTTCAACAGGGGATGAAACCGAAAGGGCTATCATAACTGTCGGCTTTCTTTGCAGGAAATTCGGTTACAAGTACATGCCCTAGTTGACCCTAGATATACATCTCTCAGCTCTTACTCTTCATACTCGCGCATATTATAATAGGATTAGCGAAATAGTATTAGACAGAAAGACAATCGAGTTACTATATATTATCAATGCTTTCTTGCAGCTCTTGTTTCATAATCAAATATCTAGATACAGTGTTAGTTAAGTTGTTGATGAGATGCTCTATTTTCAGTCCGTTTTCTGGCCTCTGCAGGACTTACTTTACTATTTGCATGGCTATGCTTTGATCAATCAACTGAGCGTATTCATGCCACTGTAGTCTGCCCTGATTGGGTCGCGGCACGCGGGGCGACTGACTGCCTGTAAGCTATATCAAATGTGTTGTTAGGGACTCGAAACCGAGGGGCAGTGGCCCTCCAGTCGCAACTTAAGCGCATATGTGGAGAATCGGGCAAGGGTCTTGCACAGCCGCTGACAGATGACGACGGCTTCAACTTGATTGGCAATGGACCGGGTTAGTCGGCCTATTTCTGTGCATCTGATGAGGCTGATTGGCTGAGATGGTGGGGCATCTTATCACGGTGGGCGATACGCTATGTTGTCAGCTGGTTGTTTCACACTCCACTTTCGGTATTCGCCTCCGTCGCGACCTTTGCCAGATCAACCTTAAGAACCTGTGTCGCCGCACATCTGCGCGATCCATCTCCAAACTCCGAGGATGGTCGAGCTACACGGCTACCTATTCTCTCCAACGAATCGCACAAAGCGCCCACGACTGTGCGAGCCCTGAACGCCCGACACGCAGACGCCGAAGAAGCGCAAGCTTCACCATCCTTCAGTTCCCCTCCCCAATTCTGGGATAACCTCTCTCAGCCAGTCCTGACGAAAAACGCACTGCGAGAGTTGGATCGCCGAAACAGTAAAGGCAACCATCAGAGTCGCGCTTGTGCTCCCAGTCGACGGTATCATACACGCAACACATCCACCACGACAGGGAAGACATTTCCCCTACTGCACAGCAAGTCCTCTCACGAATACCTCCGACCGGTCGGGCGCAACTCCAACGTTCGGCGAGACACGGCGGTCCTGATTTGAAAGATCTTCGAGGGTATGAGTCTTTTCCAATAGTGATTCACCCGTGACACTGACTTGAACAGCATCCTCCTCCCAACAGCCTCGAAATGAGTTCGAGCCAATCGAGTCTTGGTCGTCGCAAACGAGGCTCACAATCAACAGTCCAGAGTACTGCGACACCAGATACTACAACAACACGAAGTACAGGGCCATACGATCGTGCTTTTCAACAACACTTGATTGATCATCATATATTCCCTCCCAGATACGAGTATCCCAACGGGGACGAATTGCCCGAACCTGAGAATCTCGACGATATCCGCAGAGTGTTGGAGCAGCCTAGGCAATCCTTATCCCCAAGCCGGTTTACAAAAGAGGATTTTAAGAAGTTTGAGCGTGCAGACGCTCATGCGACAAAGGAGAGTCGAGTGGTCGCAACTGTGATTCCAATAATCGAGGGAGATGTAGGTGATCCGAGTTGTGTTGCAAGCGATGTTGCATGCTCGAACCTCGACCACTTAACGGACGGGTCGCTCGTCTGTGCCAAACCGGATTTATATTACGGTGCCCGGCCGGAACAGTTGAAAAAGGAGATTCGAGACGAGTTGAGTAACTTGATTGTCCCTTCAACACAGGACGATCTACCGATCTTACCAAACAATTTCCTTGAGGTTAAGGGACCGGACGGCTCCTTATCGGTGGCAACTCGTCAAGCGACATATAACGCAGCTCTCGGCTCCCGGGCTCTTCATGCTCTCCAGACATATGGCGCTGTTGATCGGGCATATGACAACAACGCCTACACGCTCGCTTGGACATATCATGGAGGCACTCTGAAGGCTTATACAAACCATCCTATTCCGCCATCGACTCCGCAATGCGGCCTGGTTATGCGATGAAACAATTAAAGGGCTGGTCCTTGACAAGCGATATTGATACTTTTCGTCAAGGAGCTACTGCGTATCGAAATGGTCGAGATTGGGCCAAGTTGCAGCGCGACCAGGCTATTGCGAAAGCAAATGAGATGGTAACTGATGCAGTTACTACCAACGTACAGCATAAGAGTCCAGCCTCAGAAGACTGCTCTGAGAACACCAGTCACTTCACAAGCAACGAGCCCAGCCTTGCTTCGCATCACACCACAGATACTTCTGAGGATGAGCTTTCTCTTGAGTTTTCGCATCCTGCTAAGCGCTCACGATCCCCAGAAAAGCAGGCTTCAGTTGTGAGCTCTACTCAGGAGACCAAGATGGAATTGGGAGGAAGATATTGCATGTGCCAAAGCTGGGTGCACTCGGTGGGGTTAAAGGCGCAATGCAAGATCGGGACATATATCGCAGAGATAGAGAATCTTAATGAGATGAATGACTGTTACAGAGGTCAACTTTTGTGTCTAACCCATGTTTGCGGAACAAGGGGCCTACTTCTAACTCACGGTGGGAACAAATATGGAAAACCTGGAGAAAAAGGCGTCTAGAAGTCTAATGGGGCCTCCGATGGACCCTGATTCGGTGTGTATTGTAAGATGGTCGATGCATTACGGTACTGTATAGTACATTAGCAGCCAGGAGTAAGATTTAAAGGAATTATCGGGCCATGTAGTTATACCTCTCCGTAGAAAAGTTTCATTAAGAGCCCCAGCAAAATTTTTGAGTCTTCTTCTTGCCACACCCCATCAGTGTAAAGTCCATCACCAACCTTACGCTAGGAATGACCCCAAAGTTGTGTGAGACACGTGACTACGGTTGGCTGGGTTCCCTAAGTTAACCGTGCATTGTCCTGCTTACGAGCTTCTTCAATCCATTTCCACAATCTGTGGTCAGCAAGAAAGCTCGGGTTCATCTCTGACATTAGAGTCAGCTTCCTCGCTACAGCAACGGCATCTGAATTCACGGTTCTGCTCGGGATAAACCAAGCTCGCTCCTTCTCTTGCAACTCTTCTGCTGTTATGTCATCCTCTTGTAACTCAGCAAGAAGTTTCCTATTTTCATCTCGGTCGGCCCGTTCATGAAGGAGCCAAAGAATATCTTTTGAGCTGCCATCCTTCCCAGTGATGTCTTTATATATAAGCTCATACAATCTCTTAAACTGCTCATGGTCATTTTTAGAGAGGAGTCAGGTTAGCCGGGAGAAATACCATATCCTCTCTGACACTTCCCAAAGAGTTACATAGGAAATGGTCGGGTTATGTGTGGTGGCATATTGGCTAAAACCTATTCGGAAGGCAGCCGCAAGAAATCCTGATAGCGGTGTATTTGAGCTCCCTAGTGATGGAGGTGCAAGCAGTTCCGTGACTGGTCCCGATATTGCCGAACTCCAGTCAATAATACAAGTGACATTGAAGTTATCGTCAATATAAAGATTGCCAAGATGAAGATCTGGGTGGGAAAGAGCGAAACCGTTTTGTATGCCAGAGGACAAGTAAGGGATCATTTCATGCAGAAACTGCCCTGCTATGCAGTACAGGAGCATGTTCTTACTATGATCAATTTTTGGCCAATCGTAACGAAATCGTTCCATCGTCTTCCTGCAATTTTATAGCTTTCCATTGTCTTATAATCAAGCTTGTCGGGAACTGGCGCCATGAAGACATGTGGGGTGAGTGGAAGCTCTCGGACATGGGCTGTGAAGGCTGAAATGAGAGATGTGTGATAATCTAGCTCTTCCTTGAATGGACCTCGGTTCAGTTCAAGTGAATCTCTCTCCTGCCAAGTGAATGATGGCGAGAGGCATTCGCCGATAGAAGGGGTTCCCGTTTCACCGTTGATTAGCGAACCAATCTCTTCAAATCGATGATTAGATAACTCCGCCATTATTCCACCAAGTTGTCTTATGACTTTCTCGCGGTCATTGTCAGAGATGGGTAAGCGAGGTTGATATTGAGCCCCTTCCATTTTATGTGGATTGGGAGACCAATCGTATGACCCCAGTGAACGACCAGCAGCTTTACTCTGAAGGATATACGGCACACCAATATCATTATTGCTAGATGCACTGAGACAATTAACACTCTCGTTTTCTAATTTTCTAAGGAATGCTTACCTGAATGAATATACTTCTGGAACTGGAATTGAAGTGTTGGCCTTGAGATACATAAGTGTTGACGCTTCGCTAAGAAGAATTTTTGAGGCAGTTTCATCTGAGTAAAACCCAAGAAGGTCGCTTCTAGGTGAACGAAAGACCCATTCCACACCATCATCGAAGGTTATAAAGATTACCCAGTTGAGGCAGCCGCTCTTTGGTATGTGAGATACATCGCAACTGCATGGTCGGCCGCGACGTGCTTCCGATAGAGTAAGAAGCGCTTTGAGATTGAAATCGGCGAAATAATAGATTTTTTCCTTCATGATGTTGAAAGTGGTTTGACTTGAGGCCAGAGTTAATCAAGAGATTCGATGAGGACGTGATTCAAGAGACGAATATGGGAGAGGTGGTCGGTTAAGTAGCGGACAGCAGCCCGGCCAGCCTAGTGCAGTTGGTAGCTGGTAGTAGGCACCGGCCCCACAGGGGCTATGCAGCCAATCCTCGTAAGCCCCAACCGCCCTCGCCACAATCTTCGTTGCCAAGTGTGGTGGCCCCACCCCAGCGACTACTATGGGGACGAGGAATGTTACGTATTCACCAGATTAGCCTAGTCCAAACGTGGACGGCTAATAGAAACCCAGCCAACACCAAACCCTAGCCTCACCAAAGCGTAGCTGTAGGACATTTAAATTCTCAGAGAAACACTTGAATATCGGACGATCTCATCCAAGTACAATTATACATACAGCTAATTTCCGACCTAGCTGTATCATACGGAGGCTGACTACTGAGTGTAGAGGTTCTAGCCATAATATCACGCCATACCGTACACGTATTCAATCCTTACCGCGACCTGCTGGGTTGATCCATCTATCTGAATCTAGTAGTGGTTAGAACCTCAATCCCATAATACGCAGGAGATGTGAGAAACGAACCCATGGCATCATTGTGCTGCCACTTGATCCGTCAGGGGCGAGACAACAACCCCTGAGTACCATTGCCCAGTGTGACCTAAATATTATATCATGTTAGCGTTATCCTGTGATCATCCACGGTCCACTGACGATCATAGAACCACACTCTGTCGCCTTCGTTGAAGAAGGCATTGGCCGTGGCTCCGTTAGGAGGGTTTGGTAAGTCACGGGGCGTGCAGGTCGCTCGGCTCTTCTCTTCTTAGGCATTTTGTGGTAACGACGCGGAGAAAGACTGCTAAGAATAGTTAAGAATGGAGGTAATGCAATGAATCATAGTTTGATGATTGTAAAACATAGGAGGCCCTGGTTGACTTTATATAGCCAAACGTAGCAGGCATCATATTCATCTAACCATCTCCATGTTCCTACTCAGCCTTTCCATCTTGAGTTCTTCACAACCAACATATGGACTGGGACCAACATGTGGAAGCTCAGGCGGCCTCGTGTTTCTCCTCGTCCCGAAACCAATAATCAGAAGCCTGGCGCGTTCCAACGACCTGGCATCTGCTGATCGCCGAACTGGAAATGTTGGTGATGGTTCACGAATTCAGAAGATCTGATTGGTTTGTTCAGACTTCCAGGTTGGTGGCTAAATAACCACCCTTTCTCGTTTAATTCTGTCATTGGTGCGGATCACACCGGCGTTGTCGCGCGCGTAAAATGGCCCACACCTGCCTTGAGTGATTAACCGCTTCCCTGCCCCCGCTTCGTGGACTAACTCATCTTTTGCCACTTAACTGGTCGACCGCTCCACATGTCTGTTCCGGTGTGTTTCAGGCATCATGTCAGCACGGGTCGTACGGTAACATATTACTACCTAATTTACTAGCTAGCTAATGTCGCCCGTTTTTCCCCAGTTTTAATAGGACGAGATCCATGTCTATTATATAGATGTGCCCCTCGCATATTCAATGAGATAAGCAGCTTAAGGAAATAGATATCTTAATAATTATTATTAAATAATATTATATTAAATATCTATTTTAACCGAATTTAGAAAGCAATTTATAGGTTTATTAAAGAATATTAATTTAAGTAATAAAAACTATATACTAATACTAGGTGCTAGGAATCTATACATTATACCCAGGCATGCCTTATACAATTAAAACCCTCCAATGGGCTCCCAAATATCCTCGCGCTGTGGAAATAGCACCTCGATGGTTCTCGTGTAATGGCCCGGAGACATCTCGAGCGTGATGGGACTCGCCAGAGTCTTCTGATCGAAGCCGTCAAGTATCAGATGCCGGATGACCTCGTGACTGTTGGAGCCGACCTCACGGAGCCGGAATAGGGGCTTGTTGGCAAGCAGAGAGTTCGTACCCTCCGTATTGGGCATCAGCCGGCATTGGATCGTGCTCGCGAAAATTCCGCCGCCGGAATCCGAAGCCAGATTGTGTGCGAGGTAGAACAATGACGCGCGCAGGCGCCGCGCCACGGAGAGAATGTGATCCCTGGCACAACGGTAGCCGTACTCCAAGTAAGGGGCTGTCTGGTGTTCCAGATCGTTCACCATGTAGTTATGGGCCTTCTTTCGCAGCGGCGACAGTTCCCTCACGTCGTCCAGCTTGGGCGGTTTGCTCTCCAACCCAACGTCGATCCGGTGGCAATTCTTGCCACGGGCAAACTCGATCCATTCGCGGTGGCAGTCGAGGGTCGCCTGGACCATATCAAGCCCGGTTTCCACCTTCTTCTTGATGCCCTTGGGCAAGAGACCTTTGAACCCCTCGAGATGATTGCTCTTCTTGGCCTTGACTTTGCCATCTTTATCGACTAGGATACCAGTGCCGAGGGAGAGAATAATGTCTGGCTGTTTGTTCGAATCCCAGATTCGTTCCGCCTCTTCGAAAGCGATGCCGACTGGGTTGTTTCTAACAGTGGCGCCGTCAACATAGGTTCTCTTGGTAGGCTCGTGGAAATAGGATCTGTAGAGCGTCTGGGCAGCAGAAGTGGCGCGTGCACTGTATGAATGTAGGAGTCAGTAAATTGCTGTCAAAACCTCTTGCAGGTACGCTCATATAAAAGTCTTGTTGAAAAGTCCGGGGCAGATTCTTCACTCACGCTTGCCAGATTTGAAAGTCTCGTTCTTGATCGTCTTCCCTCTGAAGGCAGTCATCTTTAATTGCAGAGTCAGCGTCTCATCATGTCCTTTCAAAACGGGCCATGAACCAGTAATGCCTAAGGTGGAACTTACATGCTTGTCTTCCGTCTCTCAATCTGTCGACAGGGTTGCGAGAGTAGTTGGCCAACAAACATGGCTGCAGCCTCCTCTTGACACGTAACAACACCGACTTTGACGCGGTCTCCAGTTTTAAGTCTGGTGCTGAGTTGACCAAATAGCGGCTCATGACCCAGCGACTGCTCTAAAACCCCGTTGATCCCGGCACTCTTGTACTTGAAGTCGCAGAACGGTTCCGCAAGACTAGAAAGAAGGGGCACGGATAACGCTTTGCGTGGCAAGAATGCTTGCTGCGCTAGCTCTTCAAAGCGTGCCTCGGCCTCGCTTACTGACCACCCTTTCTCGAAAATCCCCAATGCGATGATACCCCTGAGTGAAGAAATACACATTAGCGTAGAAACATGTCATATGTGCGCTGGCAACCTGGAGCCTCATTGGAGTATGCATGGATGACATCAACGTACCAGTACTGGTTCCGACGACCAGATCAAAAAGCTCTTGGATTCGGATTCCGTAACCAACAGCCTTTTCAATCTCTGATAAGATGACCAACTCAACTATCCCTCGGATCCCTCCGCTGAGGCAATCTGACGTTAAACATAATGCCTTGATAACCGTGACTGGGAAGCAAAACTAAACTCACCCGTCTAAAGATAGGATTCGAGCACCGGCCGTCCGAGGTTTGACGCGGATGCTCCAAGGAATCGTTGTGAGGGAGCATCCTAAAGGGCAAGACGTGATTTGCAGCACCGAATCCTCAGCCTTGGCGTCGTTGTACCTACGAATGCAGTCCTCGCAGATGCCGTGCTGATGCGGGCCACATGGCAACATATTTGTCGGCGTATTGTACAGGCAGGAGAGGCACGTTCGCTGTCCAGTGACGTTATTAACACCACTTGCTTTAGCGGCCCGGGCCAGTCTCTCGAAGGAATAGTTCCTAGTATGCAGTTTTGCTATTTCTTCCCACAACTTCTCCGCAAACGCCTCAGGATCGAAGGAGCTGATGTACTGTCCGACTTCCAGGTCTTCGTCTGACACCTGCGTTCTAAGAACATCCTTGGCGAGATGGCGAACGGGGAATTGATGACCCTTTTCGTGGCTGTCAAAGTAGTTCTGACATCTCCACATCCCTAAAGAGCTCTTGCCCTCGCAACGCCAGTGCTTATTTCGAAACTGTTCGAGACCACGGCGCGCTTCCTCAATAAGATTGTCTTTTTGCTTTTGCGTCTCCTCTGGTAGGCGGAGGTCGATTAGCAGCAGTCGGATATGAGAAGCGGCAGGGGCGTTACTATTATACTATTAGAAGGGACATGCTTACCTTTGTTCCCAGAAATGCGGATTTGTGCTCCGATGCAGGCGGCGATATATGGGACCATCTGCATGACGAGCTTCGCCTCGCCGCCTATTTCCTCGCTTCTGTGAAGGTTCCGTAGCTTGACCATGTTCGACATGAGCTGGACAAGATGCTCACTGAATCTCCGTGGAAGGGTGAATCACCTTCTGACAGCTGATAAAAATCAAGCGAGTTCTGGTAATCGGCGCCAAAGGCCCTAATTGACTGGTGCAAATATGCTTGGAGGCTGGTCACGTCCAGGTCCACGTTCATGGAAAGCTTCTTGGCATGGATTTTCTGGGACATGTCCAGAATGTAGCCGTATAAGGCCTTAATCTGTCCCGATATTTGCTTCGCAATGGCCGGCTCGAGCGTGTGCTGCGGGATGGAAATGACTCGGAATGAGTGATAGTAGCAGTGGATCAAGTCCTCGGCCGTTCTTATTTCTCGGCCTCGTCTCGCCCATTTGGCCTGAAGCTCCGTGAATCGTTTTGATTCCTGGAAGCTTCTCAAAAGCCGACGCGTCGCGAAGGAGCTGTCGGCGAGGTTGTCGTGAGAGTCATGGGACATCTTGTTCAGCACAATGATGAGACCCGGGCGCACGCGCTGGTTGAGTGTTTTATCATGGCCGTCCTTTGCCCATAGGAACATTTCCTCCAAAATCGTCTGGGCTGCCCTATGTAGCACAACCTTGTTAACACATAACCTGTTTGACATATGCAGTGGCGGAATGAAAGCAAAGGGAGTCCACCTGAGGAACACTCACCTAGAGTTAGTGGTGACAAAGCATACAACGTTAGAAAAAGCATAGAGGAGCCTTGGGTAGAGACTCTTTGTGACTATCTTTCTCGTCGTCGTGTCTACCTCTCGCGGGGTCTGCTTGTATGAATAGTAGTAGCATCTCCCATAGGGACTACCAGTCGGCCCCATTTAAGATCAACACGACTCTGGACCGTGCTAGCGTGGTTCGACAACATGTTGTTCATCAATTCGGTTGCCTGGTCCCACCACATGGTTGTGCGTTCCGCCAATACGGTTCCTATAGAATTCTGCTTCGTGGCACGACTCCACGAAGCGTGCCCTCTTGCATTGGACGGGAGGCTTCAGGTTTCTGTACATAGTTGCTGGACAATACTTTACGTGATATTGGTGTGTCGGTGCCCCAGAAGCCCTCACAATCTATGCGTAGATCGTAAGCAATCAGTCCTGATGGCGTGAGGGCCCAAATCTAGAGTGTAGTACGTACCCACAAACATTAAGGGTACCTCTTTGGACGACGTAGCTGGGTCGGCAAAAGGTGCACATCACTGCTTGTTGAATCAAAGTTATGGCTAAAGGCTCCTGGAACAGGGACGCGGTAATCTTTGTGGGCCTGGGGGCGAGTAAACGAATTATGGCTCGAATGAGCGTGCTCTTTCCAGACCCGGTATCTCCAACGAAGGACACGAGACTGGGGTATTGGCGAGGCGGCCGCTCTGGTGCCGCTGTTAAGAGTTGTTGAAGTCGGGGCCATATCCATAGCTGTGGAAAGCGCTCGGTGTTTTGCTCCTGAGGAACAGCCAGCCATGTGGACCAGACGTCATCGGCGTGAAGAGACCTGCTGTCCTTATCTAAAAACCTCGAGTCTAAGAGGTAGGCTGTGTAGATATATTCTCCAACCTCGAACTCCTGCAGGGCTTTCTATACATGACTTCTGCGTCGTCGTTGCCGACATTGTGCCGGTCGGATGGCGCGAGACAGCGTCTATGCGCTGGCGAGAGAGAAGATCCGCACCCGCCACACAAGACAAATTCAGATGGCTCGCCTCCTCTTCCACAGACACGACAGGACATCTCGAACTTGGCTCTCTTAGCTTGCTCTATTATGCTTTCCAAGTGTTAGCCGTGATATGATTGCGAGCTGCCCTGTCAATTGTGCCCGTGTACGCACAAGTCTCTACTGGGTTGTGGCCACCGCCCCGAAGAGGTCGCCGCCGTGCTGGAAGCTCCACTTTTGCCTCGGCTCTCCCGGTAGATATGACGATGCCCTCGAGAGCAGTGACCAGACCAGTATCGTACGGCTCGTCAGAACCTGTGTTGGCATCCATGGTCACATGGCCAGAGTCGATAGATCTGCTAGGAGGCATGGAGAACCCAAACCGAAAGGTCGACATAACGAGCGTATTGTTGCAAAGACTGCCGTGATTAGGGTGTAACATAAACAGAAGAAGAAAGACAATGCGGGAATGGAAGCTCTGCGGCTCTCTGCTATGCCAATGAGCACACACATATATATGGATGTACATTTGCCAGGAAACAAGGATCGAAGACGGCGGGCGCTTAGGTATTCAGCTGCGACTAAAAAAGTGAGCGATGTTGGAGGTGGCACCCAATGACAACCGTGGCAGAGATTACAGTAGACCAGCCGCCGAGACTTGCAGGGATAATCGCGGCAACTGTATCAGCAAACACAATGGTCTGTTTGTGAACCTGTCAAATAAGCGCCATGAGTCATGCATTTGAGCCTATTGCAGAGCCACCTGAAACTGACGCACTATTCCACAGCCTCAAATAGTCATGCAAGGCGATGTTGGTTAACCCAATATGCCGCTTGCTGTCAGCTACCTCCGAAAAACGAAAACCAGAAATCCGAGGGCCTAGAAGCCTAGCAGTTCTCCATTTCCTCTAAAAGATGAGCAAGGGTATCGCGCCTATATACATAGAGTAACCGGTCTACTCCTTGGGGAATAAATAACTCAATATGGATAATTACACCCCAACTATATAAATGAACAATTCATAGTCGATAGCGCCTCAAAACTACCCCGAGCAGACAATGGGCGGAAGGAAGATAATAGCTGTGGCGACTGCCATGTACACTCCTAGTTAAGACTTGGGAATAAACGGGTAATAATGCAGTCGAGATACTTGTGTTATTTCCTATACGGCCATGAACATAACTTTCCTTATTATATTAAGTAGATTTATTACTCCCAAAAACTATATTCATTCAGGCTGAGCAGCTACAATTACTCCTCCGCAGAGACGCCAGGAAATATCTCCTAGGGCACGTCCCCATAACCCCTTAATCCTCTTATCGTACATCTGATGGTTTCTGCTATCGCTGTACTCTGAGAACGGCCGCGTAAGATAGATTTCGAGCAGCTGCTGCCTACTGTTGGGGCGGGCGTTTTCTGGGCCGTCGCCCTGGGCAATGAAGAATATATTCTCGGTTGGGAAATACATCTCCTTGGCCACATTGGCCCAGTACGTGATATGATCCTTGCAGACAATATGCAGTTCCTTTAGGCTAGGGAAGGCACGTAGCTCTTTGGAGTGAAAATGGAAGAAGCTCTCTTCTTTGGCGCTTGCGAAGCGGAAACACTGGATCAGCGGCGTCTCGGCCTCGCACCACGAGGTAGTCAAAGGGTTAATAGAGATCATGTTGGCCTCGTAGTTTATTTAGGTATAGCTTTGGTTACGGATAAAGGCACGCTAGTAGAGCTGCTTCTTGAGAGCGATACGCCGGGACTTACGGCGGACGTAGTAGATAGCGGTCGCCCTCGAGGTGCTCTGTAAATTTCTCCTCGTACCTCCTCGCTACATTATGAGGAGAGGAACAGCTGCCCCGTCGACACTAGGCTCGGAAAGAGGAGCAACGCTCCTCGCTGCCGCCCATCCGAAGCGTAACGACGACGAAGATCGAGTGATACCCGAGGTTACTTAGCTACTGAGGTATGTTCACCAAACCCACTTCATATTGCACTTCACCGTGCCTAAACCTCATGTCTTCACGGCCTGTAAAAATACTCTTCTAGGAAACCATTTTAAACGAGGGCTATATGAGCGTTGTCGTTGCAGGTAATGCCCTTGCGAGCCTTGAGTTAGGCGAATTCGTTATTATTAGGTCCAAGAGATAACCCCGTGAGCCCCTGAAGGTGACAGCTACCCTACGAGCACCTTCGGCTATCCGTATATTCGTCTTGATGCGATAGAGAATTATACTATCTTCTATGAACGAGATATTACCATTAATAAGATAAACTCTTCTGTTTATCGGGCTAATTATTCTGTATATGGTGACGTTGCTTTTAAGGTGGTCTGCAGAAAATAACGTTTATTGCCCTCTAGGCGAGCCAAGGTTGCCCAGGAACGGCGGTGCGAAGAGGTGGTGCTTCGCAAAATTAGTTATATACGTACATATTCCCCAATATCTTATGAAGGGATAATCAAACATTACTAATCTTCTGACAGTAGCATTCAATTACCAAACTCTTCGGATCTAATGCTGGATTCTATCCTTTATACTTAGAACACTTATTATATTCTGATCTGGCTGCTTAGAAAGACCTGAAAGCGGGTTATTTCTTTTACTGGAGATAGAAGTATGGCACTCTCTGTTCTTTGCTAAATGGGTTCGGTGGTAGCCTAACGTTATGCCTCCTTAATTATCCATAACGATATTAAGCCGAGCAATGTTCTGTAGGTGCTAAGGAGGGTGCGCGTCTCATTGACTTCGGATTGGTGACTATGTGCACGTCTCCAGCGTGCAGTGGCGGCACAACTTTTTACGTCTCCATGGAGTACTTGTTCAGAAGTGAAAGGGGTCCTGGTAGTGATAACTTTGAGCTGAAACCACGTTGCTCTACATTTTAGGACAAATCCCTTTACGACAGGCCACGGAGCGGTCATGGATGATTGCTAAGCTTTCGGAACGACCGGGGAGAGAACAGACGATTTCATGGCTGCAGAAAATCATTCAAATATACCGGACTCTCCCTGGTCTTGGTATCGAAGGAATAGTGAGAAAAGCCTTGACAATGGATCCGAGGAAGAGAATCTCTGCCGAACAAATTGTTCACAGATCGGATAAACTACGAGAATAGCTGGTTGGTAACAGTGACGACCCAGATCAGGAAGAGATAGAATAAGAAAAAAAAGTATGAAAACCCATGCGGACACAGCCACCACCAATTCCACCGTCCGCTACTTAGTCCGAGTAACGACCTATGACACATCAACACAGAGACAGTCACAACCGACAATTTGAGATCTGCGTGGCAATGCCAGGATGCACCGTACAACGCGTCTGGTAGTAATATAGAATATAGCACGTGATAAGCGTCGGGTCTGCTAAGGTACGAAGGTTTGCAAACATAGAAACCACAGGGGTTTCATGTGTTGCCGGGATCGTATGCTCTATAAGATTAGAAACTATCAGATATTTTTATCTTGGTTACTGTCATCAACGCAGCTTCTGAGGTAGAGTCGGCCAATCCGTAAGAAGCCAGTAATTGTGGTGAGTGACATACAGATGCTTATAAAATGAGGCGAACTTGGTGGCTCTATGCGACTCGCTCAATTTCTCCTCTATCTTCCTCAGAAGCTTCTATTATCCCATTGAGGCCTTCGAGGTTTGATGACTGCTGCAATTGTTGGGTAAGTTGAGCGTCAACCTTTGCTCTGCGCTTCTGTTCGGTTAATAAAGTACACTTCATGATCTTAATAACGGTTCCATGGCCCCATACAATTCCCTTCTGCAATACTTCAGCATCTATTCTATAACTGTCTATAGCTATAACATACTTCACGTTAGCATATTGCATACTACAGCTTACAACAGCCCGGATACTCACCGGTAGCATTATCTCTTGGTGACTGGAGCCTGGGTCCGTCGATGCCGACATAACCCTGCTGATTCTACTCGAGCTCTAAGATGCCATTCTCGTCACCGATCGCAGCGTGCCTACCGCGCGTCTTGTTAACCGACTCGACCACCTTACGCAATTGGGGCGGTGCCTTTAAAATGATCCACTAGTCGCTCCATTTCGGATAACGTACATGATAAGCGAGTGGATCAGACAAGCGAGTGGATCAAAAATCTCAACCTTCGAGATAGGAACCTCAATTAAAACACCACAGATCATCTGATCAATTCAAACTAATCGCTATACTCTTACCCAGAGACCTCTACCTCTATCCAAATTGTTCGTGCATTATGCCCGGGCTTGCCGCATACACCACAGCGCATAACCCTTGGTCGCGACGATCTTCCTTGACCACCTCGCCTCGACGATTCGGCTACTACCTGCGTATCTATATCCATTTGATCAATTGATGCCTGCCCTTCCCTACAGTCATCATCCCTCCATTGCGTAGGCATTTCTTTTTTCTCCTCCGGCGCCGGCTCAATATCTCATTTGCCTCTCGAAGATCCTTAACCTCAGCCTCTAGTAATGCCATCTTATGCTGATTTGTCAGTAAACTCTTAGAGAATGAATCGAGGGCCTCAATAATCGATGCTGGAGAGCTACCCTTATATCTCTTAATTCGTCTTTTAATATATTCAGACTAAGATTCAGTCTCCCTAACTGTCTTTGGGGTCAGCAAAGCAGATGTGGGTGGCATCACTGGATACGGAGAGCGCATATTTGCTTGCGGTCTTGTTTTTAATGCATCTGGTAGGAACGGCGATTTTATTCGCTTGAATACTCTATTGTGATCCCGGAATGAATAAAATGACCCTCTGCACTTTCCTGTTTCGCCCCAACCTGATTGATGCACCACTTGAGGAAAGTGGCGAAATGTAACCCTTTTATCTCTTGCTTGTACGATGCTTTCCTCATACACTTCTTGACTTCGCCAAAATAACTCTCAGTTGGATATAATTCAGGAGAGTACGGAGGAAGGACGAGAAGCTTGACGCCTGCTGCGGAGCAAAGTTCTCTCAATCGGTCTGGTCGGTGGAAGCTTGCATTGTCCATTACCAGAACAGATTTAGGCTGCGGAAACCTGCCACAATGACGAAGCAACTGCCTAATAAAGCTCTCAAACATGACATGATCAGCAGAACCTTGGAAAATTCGAGATAGCATAAGACCGTCCTGTGTATATGCTGCAATGAACTGGTATCTTTTCTCGCGGTTGAAGTCAGCATTGTGAAATGGTGCTACTCCTCGTGGAGCCCATCCTGTGCGGCGCTGCGCAGTTGTGGTATCGCTACCTGACTCGTCTATGAAGATAAGATGATAGGATTTATATTTTGACAACTCATAGTGATACAGATGCCGTAATGATGAACTTCTCTGCCTTGCAACACGAGGAGTTGTCTTGTTTGACCAACTGCTGGTCTGTATGGCATAGGTGATGCTGTTGGGTGAGACTTCCACCTCAGACTCTTCTCGAAAGAGCCCTATCATCTCGTCACGGTGTATGCATGGTTTGCTCTTGACGAATGGCAGCCGGCATATGTGGTGATACATTCCTTCTGTCCGCCCGTTCTGTTCGGTGGTGGATGCGTGGCTTCAAAGCGGCGTCTGTTGGAGCGAATTCTACGGACAATGTACTCGGTGCAGTCGACTTGCTTAATCATTCGGCGTGTCGAAGACTCAGCTAGAAGTAGAGACGCAATAAGCTTGTGCTTGGTAACAGTTAGTTTCGGTGTCATCTTGTTGTTTGGGCGCTGCGCTGGACTGTAATATAAAGGATCGGATGATAGAATGCCAGAGGAACAAGAGAACAGAGGGACTGGACGGCTGGAAACTAGGGGCAACAGGGTACCTGATTGGCTAGCGTCATTCCTGTGGCCACTTCTGCACGTTTAAATGGATACTTGCAAGTCACAGTGACGGTACGTATGCGCCACATGTCGCATCATGAGTCCGTGCTGTAAACAATCTCGGTGAATAACGAAAGGCGGACCACTTGATTCGGACTACTCTGTAGCCAGGTAGGATCATTTGATTTGCAACGCATCGCTTTGTTACGAGTTTAAATGCTGGGATTGTAATTATCGGCTAACATAACAGCTAGCCAATGTCTCTAAGTTTTCCACTGTCTTAGTTGGATCAGATCCAGGTTCGGTACCTCAACGGAGGCTTACCACATTTAATCAGAAATGTATGCGTCGCTTCAACTAGATTTGTAGTGCTAGTACGTGGCTACACTACTGTGCCCTGCACAAGAATATTAGCTAATGAGCGTTATCAAGATAATAGCGAATTGTGATCTCATGATTGTGGAGGGACCATTAGTTGGCAATGATAATGACTGGATAATGAGTTCGTCCGCGTAATGCGGCCAAAGTGACCACTTCCAGCCACCTTGTGGTTACATAAAGCAGAAATGAAGTTACAGTAAAAGAGAGGATTAAAGACTAGCCTTCCAACCCTCGAAACGATCAAATTCCTGCCTGCCGATCTTAGTAAGTCTCACAGGTAAAGCTCTAACATCAAACTTCGTATTACCAGCGAGACGTCCTGGTACTGTGGCTGAGACACTGTCTTTCAGCGCGGCCTGTCTCTTGTCCTTGTTTTGCGAGCATAGTAAGATCCTTTTGGGTCGATGGGTTCATAATTGTGACTTGGCTCAATGATCGCCATCAGGCCGCCATAGTGAGAGGATTTCAATTTCATGGCGGTCATCACTTTCCTTCGTGCTCTCTGCAAATCATCGACCAGCTTTTTGTTCACTCCCTTGTTCCGTATCTCCTCGGCTTACCCATCCGCTATTATGAACAGCTTTATCCATGGTAATGGCCTATCTCTCTTAAAGAATAACATGCTTCCTTTCTGTTATTGTCGCATTATTAGTCTTCTCCAACTCCGTCTCACATTACTGTCTCTGGTTAAGACATCCACGTCCGGTTCATCTTCCTGCAACAAGACCATTGAGAAGAGATCGGCGCTTCCATCTGGCAGCACAGCCATCTCGCCATCTCAACTGATTTGAGTCCAAGCTGCCTACAATTCATCTCCTGTCAACTTAAATTCGCGGGTTGACGGGGTTCAGACCCTCTGTTCTCATTTTTTCTTCTTCTATCTCGCTCTTTCGCAGCCAGTACTCGTCTCCCATACGTTGGCAGCCTCAATTCTATTCAGGCTAATAACTACCAGCCGTCGCCATCCCATTGAGTGTCATAAGCTGTAGGATATGTCACCGACTAGGAACAGGACCGATTAATGCGGATAAGACCTGAACATGTCTTGATGATTCATAGACCGGTTCAAAGCAGATGTACGACTATTACTCTCCACAATAGATAGCCATATCATAATACTTGCAACGATTCGGAAAATTTGTTTTCATTGCTTAATGCATGTACTCACGGGATTGGAAGTCGACTCACAAAGGAACCAGAAGGAATCAACCACAAGAACCCACGAACGCAATCGCACTTTGCCAATTTCGCTTACACATTCGACTCTAATTTTGCTTTCTTGAACGATAGAGCTGGTTGGGACCTACATCTGCGATATTTGTGAGGGTCATGGCTTGAGTCACTCTATTTGCAGTGGCTGGTGCTGAACCCTTTCCTTAATAATTACCAATTGCTGATGTGGTGGTTACATGATCGGAACATACTCAGATCGAGTTACTAGGCACAAGGGTGGTCATGGCGGTTTTGAGGGTGTTGTTTACCTATCACTTAACTGATAATGGCGTATTCTTACGTTCCAGATTGACCGCCCCTATACCCACTGTGAGACCCTGAAATCCTGCTTGGGATCATCGCGCCATATCCCAAATAAGTCGTCGAATTTCCCAAGATCGGACCGCCATTATTGATTGGCTTGCTCAAATTCTTCGTCGTATTATTCGATGGTGCAAGAGAGCAAGCAAGACGCAACTTTCCTGCCTTTCTGACATTCTCACGACATGTTTGTGTGAGGCCAAGGAGGGCGGCTCGACCTCGACCGAGCGAGCGAGCCGCAATGGCTGGGATTCTGGTTCTGATGATCAATTTCGTATTTCAGACATCGTTCTTTTCTCCCCTTGTCAACAATCTCTGGATACGGTGGTTGATTTATGATTTAGCCATTGTCAGGAGACTTCTGATTCTTACGGGATCCCCACACCCACAAGTAGACCTGGAACAAACGACTTGAAGAATGCCCGCACCGGTACCAGTAATATGCCCAGGGCCAACGTCGTATAACACAATAGGCTCTGTATCAGTGGCATTAAGGAGGTGAAGGAGAAGCTTACTATCGTCAAACTTGTTTTTAGTATCGGTTAGCCAGTAGGCTTGCTCTTTGGATTCATTATCAAGATCTAAAGATTCTGTAGACTGCCTGAAGTCCCAATCGAAAGAGGCCGGCTCGAGCCAAGGAATCTGTGGCAACTCAGCAGCGTTTTCGGACAGCAGGCTTGCCTCCTCGTTCAAGCCCAGCGCAAGATGCCGGTCATGCACTGATTGTGACTCCTCAATCCTAATCAACTCGATGAGCTCAGCATCGGAGTCAACAGCCTCAGCAACGCTATGAGCGAGTTTGGCATCCTGAACCAGGACTATCGCCCTCTCTAAATCGGTCTTGAAGTTATTAAAAGCCACAACAAGGTCTGGAGGTCTAGTTTCGGCCCATTTGCCACAGCGAAGTATGTCTTGAGTCTCGATCTCTTCGAGTTGGAGACGCAGAGCGAGTTCCTCGTCATAGGCTATGGTCAAACAATCTTCAAATGCCATAATTATTGCTGGAAGGGACCACAATAAACAGGAGACAGCCTATACGGTTATTGGCAGATGAAGTCTATGCTCACGATCAATTTGAGATGGAAGCCAGAGCGCATGAAAAAGAGTCGAAGAAAAGAAGAAGAAAAACAAATTGGAAAAAGTGAGTTCTGGATCAGGTTTTCCTTCTCCTCACGACCAACGACCCTTGCATTGAATATGCCTTGGTTTGTCGGGACCTGAAGCTCAATAATATGGCTAAGACAAGAAGATATGACCAACCATAACGAAGCTTAAGGTACTATTGGTCTCGAAATTCTTATTCATAATGTTCCGATAGTCTTACTCTCCTTCAATTTGAAACATGACCACTACCGTTCTCAAAGTTTTCATTGTAGACTGATATGTAGAACTTGCTTGCTCTCCGTTCAAAGCCGCCGTAGCCTGATGCTGATATTGAACATCTTCTCAACTGGCTTTGGAGTATTTGTTACGTCTCAATGCGCTTGATTTTAAAAAACTTGCAAAGCATGATGACAGCCAACGTGCCTGGTGGGTTCCAATGGGGCGGCTCGGCCAGTTGACACTGTAAAACGGCTACCGGCATCTGTCAAGGTACAAGTCAGAGGAGATTGGGGACATTGCAGGTGTTAACATTTGGATACGACCCCAGAGCGTTATAGGACGCTTCTATAGGTTACTAAGGAAAGCTGATATCTTAGTCCATTAAGCTAGGTGTGAAATGCTCTACTTTACCGGGTATGGCTGGTCGTAATCAGATTCATTCCAAATTCGCCGTCTTCCCCGAAAAAGTTTAACTGTATCCAGCACTCAGAAAAGGGAGATCTACATGAGACAAAATCTCTGTGGCATGAGCAAGATGATTCATCATCAAAAGGAGTAATTCTGAAAAACAAAAGAGACCAGGTTGAAACATGAATTTTGGCTCTTCTCACTTAGCCTTGTATAAAGGGCAATGCGACAAGGGTTGATATAGGTTTGAGGAACATTTTCGGACAATCGCCATGCTCCATTAACCTATGTCAAATATAAGCGATTCCATTTGGACCTCGCGGCGCAAGTATGAGCGAAGATAGGCCTAGATTTTACTACGCTGTTGATTTCATGTTTTTGGCTGTGGGACATTGCATGAAAGCGTCTCCGTCGTCGCTCCATTGGAAGAAAGTTGATGGTGGCTCGGTACGAGCGATGCAAAGATCATAATTCCGAAGACCGAGGAGCTCATCAAGTGGGCTCTGTGAACCTAAAAGCATAAATTTCGCCGGATTATCCCGAAACGTTCAGATTGCTGTCCCCTGGACATTTTTCGATGCCGATGTATGTGTATGCCCGTAGAGGTAACGGACGTTCTAGGAGCAAGAGCCGCTGTATATATGAGACCTGATAGATAAGGGTAGTATTGATTAGCAACCAAGAGACCTCGACAATCCGCACAAAGCCCGAGAACACCACTGAGGTGTACCAACAATGTGGAGTCAGGTCGGCCATGGCTGAAAGTCTCAGTACAGCTGGTGAGACACACTTGGAACATGAGCTCCAGAAATTCGTTAAAAATTCCCTCTACCCATTCGTCGATCTGGTTGATAGTTGCATACAATTTCCGTTCTGAATGGTTCCCAATCTAATCGCTTACATAGTCCGTATGACCTTGATACGCTCAGAATAACTCCATATTACAAGATTCATTATCATTTATCTTATTATCGTTTTCTTCGTCTGTTTCGTCAGTATTATCTTCATTATCGTCTTCCTCCCGCTCCATTCATCGAATCATTACTTAACTTACTAAGGGCTGCATAATCTCGATCTTCGCAAACTTCACTTTCTTGCACCCTAAGTTATCAGACTGGGAATCGGGGTAAGAACGATCAAAGTGTCTTCCTGCCTTCGGCCAAAGGCCTGATCCTAAATAGACCTTAATTGAGCCAATAATGTCGGGCTGATCCTCTTGCTTATTTCCTTCTCTCTTACGGCCCTTGATATCCTGAAAAATCGGAAGACAAACGCGAACAACCTTTTCTAGAGATGCCGATATTGCTTCTCGCTGCTTTTCTTTGACATGAGGCTGAAAGGCCTGTCCTGAAAGTGATGACCTCTGGAGCTCGCAAGTCAGCATAATGTGGTGCGACTAGTGTGGCACGCGGTGTATTCGCAACGGTCTAGGGCCAAGTCAAGTGCCTCCATTAGGCAGGCTATCTTTTGTTCATCTTCCTTTGAGCTCAAGACATCGCAGTCATTTGCATCCGGCTCGTGGTTCCTTCGGTAATCGCTGAGTAAACAATGGTGATTCGGTAATTTTTTGCTGCCGACATGATGTCTCGTCGAACAGTTCCATAAGTGGTCTTCCATGGTGTTCTATCCATCCACAAGCTCGTTGTTGCCAAAGAATCCCACTCCAACGCTTTGCTACTCAAATATGCCGAGTCTACCCCATCCTAGCACTTCGCCTAAATGCGAACATGCTCGATTGCCAAGTTTTTTAGTTGGAGAATAGGATCAGGCATAGAGCCACGAATCCGCGGGCCTGATCTTTTGGGAACTGAGGCAGGCCTGCTCACTTCAAACCATTTGCTGCCCGCTCTAGAAGGAAAGAATCTTTGGCACGCAACGCCGTTGATCCATGGCAAATCAGCGGACGAATTGATGCAGTCTTTGATTGGCCTTCCTCGGCCTTGTAGATCGCGCCATCCATGTTCTTCGGTGCAGTGGTTTGCATCTGTTGAATATGGCGAAAGACATGACTACATGTTCATCGTCGTGCGCCTGTTCTTGGCGGCACAAGATGGGGTTAGGTGGAGCAGTTGGGAGCGGGTACTGGAGCTGAGCGATGTCTGCATGCTCCCACAGAATGTCCGGTATATCTTATATGATTGCAACAAGCTTTCTTTGGTCTTCTCGATTGGTGTTGCTATGTCGGCTTCTGAGGTGAGTTCTGGCTTCCTTAGCAACGCATGCAAAGCCACCTACCTCGCACACCAATACTCGATACGCAGCCAAATGAACAAACGGATAGATTGGACTACGCAAAACTGGTCCTGCAGTGGATTCCATTATCGTTGTTATTGCTGGATGCCGTGGAACTTTCATTTACCAGGACGACAAGGAATGCTCCTTTTGCTGCATGCTCTGAACGCGAGTTCGCGTCTTCCCACACGTTCCCCTGTCTAGCTCTTGTCTGTAGCGCAATTGGATATTCAAAACCGGTCCCCGGTCATAATCAAATCTCTGTGGCTTAGAGTGGGTCTGAAAAAACAAATCTAGTAGATTTGATTATGCCATTGACTACTACGGATGAAGTCGTGGTGTAGGTGAACGTCTAGCCGGGTCTCAATAGACTTACATGGTGTTCCCTCATTTTGGAGATTTCAGAGATTTCTAGTTTCTGAAGGTTTTTCCAGTCCAGGTCCGGTTGTACATAGATGAAACTTCATTGATTTGATGCTAGAGATGCCATGGCTCTTCAGCTTGAGTAACAAAAATATGTACACACATCTATAAAGAACCCTTGACTGCCTAAGTTATTCCGGATCTCATTGAAAAGGAAAAGAGCTTCCAGGGCTCAATCCCGCGAAACCACTCGGAGTCTCGCCTGTGTGCTCGTCGAGGTCCATGCTGAAGTCGCTTGGAGGGGGCCTATGCAAAATACGACTGGTTATTACCAGTTTATGAGGAGGGAGTAACATTGTCTGGATAGGCTTACCGTCATGGAAAATAATATTAATTCCAAGAAGCCGGGAAATGAGCAAACTGTCATCAGAACGTCGGGTCTCTGGCAGCGGATCAGCCTGTACGAGTCCAGGCTCCCAAAAAGCTCCTGGATGCGTGCTGTTATTGCATTTACCAAATAGCTTCGCACTTCTGCCTGCTCCCTGTTAGTGTCGGCCAAGTCTATGATCATTTGTCGAACTCCACTAAGCCGAAGACAACACTCTTTAAAGTTGTTCTCGCTGGCCAAAAGGAAGTTCTTGATCTGCTCGAACTCGTCATTGGAGCCAGTCTCGATCACACCTTTTAGCGTTCTCCCTCCACCCATCAGGTGCTGATCCTCGTCGACGAGGAAGACTTCAACAGACCCCACGGCCTTAGCCAACTCTTCCCATCGGGTACCTCTTTGGATTATCTTCTCTAAGGCCACAGAGATTTGGTTTTTGTCAATCTCTCGCTTCTCTTTGTTCCACTTTTCTTCCACAAATGCTTCAAAGGCTAGTCGGCGGGCTTGATGTGGTTCGTGAGACGGAAGGTATGCCTGAAGTAAACTATCAAAATCCTGCTTAGCGGAAATGCAGCGATCTCGCTGCCAGAGCCGGTACAAAACGAAGTTGCTGGGGCAGAACCCCGCTATGCGACCGTAGATGATCGCTTGGAATGACAATGACAAATTCCATTCCTCTGGAAGGTCGAGGTTGGGACTTCCGAGATCATCCCATGAGATGTCTGCTAGGATCTGGATACACCTCAAAACGGAACTAGGGCCTTCCAGCAAGGAGTTCAATGCTGCCAGCCTATAAATATATAGCTAGTAAAGGCTAAGCTAAGGACGCACCTGGTTGGCCTCCGACGGCGCGAAGCGGAGGACCCACGTTTGGCCCGCAGTCTTTGTTGGTGCGTCTGCACCAATCACACTTAACTCCAGGCCAGTTTCTAACCGTTGGGGAACACTGCATCTATGATTAGACTACAACTCTGAGCAGTTTAAGGAGGACTTTCTCGTTTCCTGTCTCGACGACACTGTGCGCACTTAAGGGTAGCTCCTGCAGAGCGATGAAACGAGGCGCTCGAGAATTCACCGACTGGGGCGGACATGCTGAGGTGACTTCTCAGATGAGACTAGTTTCCGTTCTTTGGGAACTCTGAGGCTTTTATGCTTCTGAGCCTCACCATTATATGCAACTCCCTTCCCGTGACCAGCGGGTTGGATGCTGTGGCTGAGCGCTCGTGGCCAATGACGGTGGAATCGCGCTTTCGCAAGTGGGGCTTTGTTGGTGCCTGCCAGCTTTGCAGAACCGTTCCTCGTTACCTGATTACTCGTGGGCCAATGATGGTGGGATCGCGCTTTCGCAAGTGGGGCGTTGACTGTACTCCGGTACCTTCATGGTTATAAGATTCCTCAAGCCCTTCACCCGCATACTCGCTCAGACGCTTCCACAGGCACGCCCCAGTGCAACAAGAGATCCTTAGTCTAGCTTGTTGAGATTCAAATCCATCGTTTACTATTCTTCTTTTACCCTTCACAATGGCCCTGTCCTCAGAGGCCATCATTGCCCTCATCACAATCTCTGTTACCCTGCCGTCATTCGCCCTTACTTTATACCAAATAATCAAAATTGTCTATCCATCTATCAACTATAGGCGACGCACCGTTACATACGATCACTCAACCCTCCACAATGCGCTGGTCTCTGTATGTACATCTTCACCCTCTTGGGTAGGCTGTGTCTTACCTAAAAACCATTTCCCCAGGGAGCATCAGGCTTACACGCCGTCCACCTTTTCCATCCTCCAGATGCTGATGCTCATGCTCACGGAGGCTACTACACACCGAGCTACAACCCAAGCCGTCGCTCATTGTTGAACGTTTCAGTCTCCATATATAAATATGACAGCGTCTGTTAAAAGGTCTCCCTCAAAGAAGAAGCGAAGCTTAACATCGAATATACTCAATGTTGGCCATTTTTTCCTTATTTTTATTTCACTCCCTGCATCTGAATTTGAGGGAACATAGCAATCTGTGGAGTGAATATTCTGTATAGCTGGGAATTGCCTTGCTTGCCTGAGCTTTTATAAAATACAAAGCTACAAACCTCGAACTATTTATCAAGATATACTATAAAACACTAATTTGCATTTATTACCTCTGTTACAGCTGCCAAGATGCACTCAAGGAGCATTTATCTATAATCGCATGGCCCGGTATAGCCCAGCTAAGAAGAAGTAATACCAGCTCTTTCGACTCTTGGCACACGTCAGTCTCACGTGCGACCCTCGGGCGACGGCAGACATGGTGTCTGACGGAGTGTGGGCTTATTTGGCGCCGGACGCTGAGATCCTTGAGCTTGAAGAGGAACGCGCCCGCCTAAAGCAGGGTCACTACCGCATCGACGTCACCCGGATGAGGAAAGGATCCGGCAGCTTACCAATGAGATTTGGACTAAACGTGCCCAGCACGACAGGCAAGTAGTCAAGGAACACCGTGAGCATTACTTCTCCAACCGCCCTACCTGGGATATCGATAGACAGGCGCGGGGTGAAGAAGAAGAAGAGTATGTTGAGCCCACTATCTATGTATCGATTCCGGAGCGAGCAAAGTTGGCAGAAATTCTTTGCTACCAGCCTGACAACCTGACTGAAGATGACCTGGTGCAACGGAGGATTGAGGTGATCGACTTCATGGTCTCACTTTGTGATAAGAGAGAGACAGTCAAACGCGATCGGATCCAGCACAGAGTCAAAGCTTACCCGCCTGTTAAAAATGAGCCACCGCAGTCAAACAATGAGCCTAGCCCTGATCCTTTCCCTCTTCTCATGCATGGTGTCCAATGCTCAGTCTGCATTGGCGACAAGCGGCTATCACTGGCGAAGCTTTCCTTCACGTATTGTCGACCAACCGTGATGAATGATCATTTCGATCGCGAGCATTTGATCAGACGCGAGCAGGCTGGGCATTGTGGAGAAAAGATCCGATGCGAACATCCCAAGTATAGGAATCTCATATTCGAACATTTAGCTGCATTCCGTTGCCACGTCCTCAAAGTTCACGGTGTCAACTTGCGATCGTCTGAACAAATCAAGCAGAGGAGGCAACGAAGACCAAGGCAACGGAGACCAAGGCAACGGCAAATGGTCAAAGGCAAGTAATAGCATGATGTGCTAATAATAAACAATATTGCCCATCCGTTCTCAGCTCCATTCGCCCAGCATTCGCTTCATGCTGGCTATAAAGTCATGGCGATCCGACCCTGGTGTTGTGATGCTTCGGCACATGTGGTTCGGAAATTCAGTTACCCCACCGAAGTATAAAGAAAGAGCTTCTTACCCTCCATGAAAGTTCCGGCACCCTCGACACCAACTCTCACCTGCATCCATCACCTCCAACACCCGATGCCTCCACGAATTGTTCCGCGTATTAAGAGGCGACCTGATCGACGCAGCCTAACGAGACTTACGAGTGCGAAACGAAAGGCTTATCAAAGCACGAAATCACCCTTACCTATCGAGATTATGACGGTTATTTAGAGTCGCTTCCGGGCCTGCACAGCCTCGGATCGGCCCTGTATGCCCACCCTAGATGGTACAGAATATATGCTGCTGGTCACAGCCGGATAGCATGTTCGATCTTCACAAAGATCTGCATGCATGTACAACATTATCGATTGGGGAGATGCTTTGGAACTTGGTCGCCACTATTCACGAGCCGTGCATACACCGACTTTACGTCAAGTATATGTTCGTAGAAGCATGGCCGATATTTTGGGGCCGGCACCTAGACAAGCTTCTCTACTCAGTCCGGATGGCTTTGGCCAAAACATGCGACGAAGAGGTCGAAATAGCCTTGCTGCGGACGGCCTGGGATGGCCGTGCTACGCTCCTTCGCCACCGCTACCTCGATATATTCCTGAAAATCCAACTCGTTGGCAACCGCCTCTTCTCATGATCGGCGAACGGCTTCTTGAATTGACGATAGAGGAAGAAGAGCGGAAGTCAATCATAGCTCGTGTTAGGGCCTTGGCCTCGATTGGTCGTTCTTTAAGAGCAATAGTAATGACAGTTGTTGTTAAGAAGGAGTCTATTATTTTACCAATCGAGAATAGCAGCTTTAGCGAATGGCCTTGTTTCTTCTTATTCAACGCTCCTCGACTACCATTCGAGACTATTGATTCTTTTCGAGCTACGCGATCGTCGACATTCACGAATCAAGATTGAAAGAAATTTTGCGATTTGTAAAGCCTGAAGGCAAAGGCACGGATACTGTTGTGGGAGAGGTATTTATTTAGCGATACTGACCAACGACGGTCGTTAGGTCAAGTTCCAAGAGGGTACGGAATTACGTACGGTTGTGACTCCAGTTCAGCCCAGGCTTCATGTAGTTAAGCTTCATTATGAAGATGTCTATTGCTCAAAGTCGCACCCAACGCCCTCCGTAAGCACTGTTTTTTAATTCATAGCCAAGGTACGCAAAGACTCGACTCGCTCAGTTCTCTAATACATCTGTATGATGTGATATGCCGAGTTATGATTTAATGTTTTCGCAACATCTACCACTCAGTCACGAGCCCGCCCTGATATTGGAAATCCATATGTTGAGTGGGGCAATCAGAGGTCAGTACAGACAACAGGCTGGACGAGAGACCGAATCCTACGGGCCGGCTACCAGAGCTTTCGGAAGGAGACTTTCGATACGTATCAAAGTATGTGAATTTTCTGTTACATTAGGCGAGAAAGCCAATTTAGTTCATCATTAAATTACAGCAACAACAGCATTTGGTCAACCTCTTGATACTTAACACCCCTCATATATCGATAAATTAACATGCACCCAGTAAATAAAGGGTATCCATGCCATGGCCACTAGTACAATTAGGAGGAAAGGAAATAGCTAGGGAGAGGATCCGGCATCAGCCGGAAGTTTGATAACCGCAAAGCCTGGACCGTAGCGACTGCTGAGCACTAATTCGGAGCTGGCGGACAAGGCATCATCGCCTGGTATTGATGTCGAGTCCTTGGAATCGTTTTCTGTGTGGCCGCTTTGATGCTGCGTATTATTTCTAGAGTCTCGTATTGCTCATTGCAGATATTGGTCGTCAATGTGACCCCCAGCCTGCAGCTGTCTTTGTGCAATGCCATGTAGCCTCACATTGATCAGCCGGTCATCTTTATCCAGCGGAAGATTCTCGATGCTACTGATTTTCGGCTCCATGGATGTCATCTCGTGTTCGATTCGCTCGTCGCGGCCGGACTCGTCCTCGGCGAATGCAGCTAGAAAGGCTTGACGCCCCCAAGGAAATCTTTTCCGACAGAGTCCTTTCTGCCCCTTTTTTCAATCACTCGGCGGCTGTCAATCTTCTCCTGATTCTGGATGTACTCAGCGCGTTGGGTTTCTAAACGTGCTTGTAAAGATCTTTAGTCGGCCGCTGCTGCTAATTCAGTGGGCTGTGAATTTGCGATGCGAGCTTGTAGAGCGAGTCGAGCCTGGCAGTGACAGCAGAGAATCTGAAATCGGCCTCTTGGAAAGACCCCATACTGCCCGGCGGCGTTCCTAGCGAAGTCTCATCGGAAGAGCTGTTATCGTCCCCTTTTCGACTGCCTGGCGTGCTTTCGCGTCTCGTTCCATCGGCAGTCTCGTGCCGACAGCAATTTCAAACACTATTCACATTAGACAGCCCAAAGATCCTTAGAATGCATCTACTGACGATTTTGGAGGTGATCCTGGAGCTCCGCAAGCAACTTGACTAGCGAGGCCTTGACGAAAGGCGAAGCGCGAACCCTATAATTGAGCGGCGCATGTCCTGTTTGGAACAGATCGAGGGTGCGCGCCCACAGTTGGAACCTTTCTTGCTCGGCTGCAATACGTTTTCTCGACGGAATGTTCGCATATTGATCCTCCACCCATAGCGCCTCAACCAGGCTTTTGAATGTGTCGGCCACGGTCCGTTCGAGTGCCTGAAGCTCTTGCTTTGGTGAATCCATTAGTGCGGAAAAGGTCGGCTACGTCAAACCTGGATCGATTGTGTCATCGTTCGAGGCCGTGGCAGTGTGGCTCGCTAGTCGTTGGGCTGCAGCGTCGACGATGCGAGCAGGCAGCAGCAAGGAAGCTGTATGAATTACCCTGCTCAGACGAATCGGGAAGACCTGATGAGAATGGACAACAATCATGTCAGACTTTCTTCCAGTTCACGCGAGCAATTTCCCACGGTTTCCGGATTTTCAAGTTCTAACCTTCACCAGCCCTTTTCCTTTTTTTTTTTTTTGTTAAAAATATCGGGCTTCAAGTCGGTAGAGAGCAAAAAGTGCGCAATTGGATGACAGGGCCTAGGCTGGCTTTTGCTGAAATGTCTTGTGGTCGCTGAATGGTGGTCGCTGTGGAGCCACAGCGACAACGAGCTGCATACAACCTTGTCGCCTTTTGGGACGTGGCATGCTTGTCACTGGGTGGTTTGTCTTGAATGTCTAGACAGCCTGTGCTGGGGGTTTCCCAAATGAGGAATTACCATTGACAGAAGTCTCTTTTGGAGGTTTATTTCCCAGGAAAATCGTGTTCCCAGGGAAAATCGCTCCTAGGAACAAATGGGAGGTTCAAGCCGAGATTCCGTGGAGGCCCAGCTTTATAACTACAGCCGTTGCCCTATTCTGTACATCTTAACGGATATTGGAGAACCTGCTAGTCTCATCAGCCAGCAAATTCACGGACAATAGTCTACCCGGATCGTTATCTGGAAGTAGTTCTCTCTCTGTTGCGATGACATGATCCAGCAGGGTAATTGCCCTCTCAACTTCCCCCAGCAAGATATGCCGAAGCGAGTGCATGATCTGATGCCAGTCGATCATGGCCCTTCTCATTCCGTGTCTCCCTCCGAACTGCCACCACATGCTCGAGTATCTCGATGGCATCTTTGATGCGTCGATCATTGAGGTATGCCGAAGCAAGTTAGGATATGTAACGCTTGATCGAGGGTCACCATGTGGCGAGATGCCATAACATACTGCGACAGCAATATCGGTTGGGAAGGACAAAGCTTACTCTCATACGGTCTCTAAGCTATCAATGCATATGTTAGGACTAAGTTTGGATGAAACGAGCGGTTGTGGGCTTGAGGACCTAGGTCGCATTCGCCTACTAGGGATTCGCTTTTATGCGCGATTTTCTCCAGCATCTTATAAGATACAGTTTTTAATAGACTGCTAGTTATACACTGCTTCAGCGTCTGCTTGCATAATGGAAGGAACTGTTAATATGCCTGCCAAGGAATGCTCACCGCCGGCAGCAGTTGCTCAGCAGCAGCAACCACTGCTCAATTGCTACGCCCCGCTGGGCCATGACCAGATTCGGGTTATCAAGCTTCACAGCGCAGGCACAGCGCCTAGGTCCGAGCCGATTCGGTGCTCTCTCGAGCATGTGTCGCTCGCGGACTACACGGAGGAATACCGGCGCTGGGAGGAGTTGACGGGCGAAAGCCTGAAGCTGCGCCCCCACAAGGCGCATCACACCTGGCTTGCGCACACCAAGACGCCGGCGTGGTCCGGATCGCGCCGCTAGCGCTGGGGAGATCTCGTCGCGGCCATTCGATGGTCATGGCTGAAGCAAAGATTGTTGCAAATAATGCCAACACGATATATTGGATAATAGCACGTAAAAAGTGGAAGTTATAAGAATCTGTTGAGCGATTCAACATCGTCTCCGGCTACATGGTTGATGCGCCATGGTTACCAGGAGCTGCAGGTCATCCCATGTTCCCAGTTGTGATTACACACTTTTATTTCCAAGAGAGTCTCATGATCTAAGAATGATGTAAGATTACCATAGTTAGCCCCTCAGGCCGCAGAGGATTCAGGTGAATGGTTTGATAAGCGGACAGGCAACTGCTGGTAAAACCACCCTGAATTTGAGCTTGCTGTGGTAGGCAACGACACGCCTGCCGAAGAATCGAGGGATTTGGGTCTAAGCATGCCTAACCTTGTTTCAAGGTCACGGGCAGTTGTTTGCTCTAGGGATCGCGTAAACTCCCAGAGCAGCACCTTGTGTCGTTTGCGTACTCCGGAGGATAGCGAAGGCGCGGGCATCCATGACGGATAGAGCTTTTGATGGCATGCGGAAACCCCCATTTTGAGGGGTGACGGTTTAGAAACTCATGGCATAGGAAGCATGTCTTTTACTGGTGCCCATAAAATGCAGTCGAGGCGTGAGTTCCGGGTGGTGATCATAAAAGCTGAGAAGCTGCATCTCCGCATGAACGGTCAGCGTCAGGTGACATCTCTTGCGAAAGGCCTTCTCTGGGTCGTCTGTCAGCCAAATCTGGCCGAGCTTTGCTAATAACTTCTCCTGATCGGTTTTCTCGAGCTTTTGTAGTACACGCATCAGAGGCGTCTTGGTACTTCCGCAGGAAAACACTTCCTGTGGTGGTGCCTCGACAGCTTCTACATGAATATTTGAGGCGAATAATTCAGGTTGCTTCTTTGCCAGTTGTAGCATGCATTTTGTTGCGGCATAGTATCGGCCTAGTTTGTAGATGTTGTTGATCCATGGAGGCAGGTCTTGGCCATCACGGCAGAACAAAGCCTCGATCTGCGCAGAATAGACCCATTTGGCCTTCGACGCCCATTTAATATAAGGCATAAGCAGAATGGGTTCGGCATTGGGTTCTAGCCTTGACAAGCGGGGAAGATTGCTGATCCATTGCTGAAATGCAGCCCCTTCCAGCTCTTCATCAAACGAGTCGTCCTTTTCCAAGTACTTGATCCCCTTTAGCATGGCAATCTGCACCTCCGGTTCACGTAGGGGCTTAAGGAGGCTATGAATCTTTTTTGCTGTCAGGTTTATGATCTTCTGCAGAATCATATTCTCTTTAGCCTCAGGCTTTGCGAACGAGCCTGCAAACGAACTTTTAGCCCAGGACCGCGTCCGCATCCATACAGAGCGAGTACACATACCATCTAGAGCCACGTCGTTCAAATCATCTAGTATATAATGCAGGCGTTTAATCAGGTCTAGGGATACCCCACAATTCCGAGCAAGACGAAGTACCGTTCCCGAAGGCTGGCCTTGCTCCAAGCAGACGGCAGAGGCCGTCTCTCCTCCTCTTTCTGACGTGGAACAAATAAGTGCAAAAGAATCCAAAAACTTTTTGAGAGCATGTTCTTGTTTTTGGTTATCATCGTGGGGATGTCTGTCAAGACTGTGCGCTGTTGGTTCGCCTCGGACCGGGTCAATCATTGACAGCAAAACCGCCACAAAAGTGAAGCGGCTGTGGGATTCGCCTGTAAGCGCTTTTCCTTGCGTTAACGGTGATACAGGCTCACTCATATTTCTAAGTCGTGGGTAGCCGTAAAATATCACAAACAAAACCGATAGCGAGTGGATAGGCACAAAACAAGGAAACGGCTTGGCGTGCCAGTTGCTGCGTAGAAAAGGAAGAGCTATAACCCTAAATAAGGTTCTATTGTAGAGTCAACTCTCCCCGATTTCGCATTCGCCATCTGAATGTTCCATCAAATTGCCTGCCGACAAACCAACGGAATGGCATGCAGGAGGCCAAGGACCTAGACGAATGTAAGGCTATACAGGAGCGCATGGCAATGTGCAGATCCACTCCATGCGGGAGGCAATACATGTGTCATTGGCTCGCTGCCTGCATCCATGTCATTTTCATCATAACCTTGGATTTGCTTGCTCCCCACCACCGCTACTTACCCCTCCCTCTTAGCTGGCATAGCCACAAAGATTCAACTAAGGATGACCTACAGGTGCCACGTCTTTTCTGCATGGTTTAATGGGTGGAGTCGCCATGTATGGATGCTCAGGGTTGCCAGCTCCAGGGTGGGTAGGGAATTCTCATGGAGCTATGGTATATATTCGGTTGAACTTCCTCCTATCGAACCTGCTCATTGTTCTTTTGTAAAGGGCACTAACACAACAATCTTATGTCCTTATGCGAAGTAAACACGAATCTCTATCAATCCTTGTTACTTTGTGCTGCGAACCGGGCAACAATGAACCCACGAGAATTGGACATTGTGATTGAGGTGCAAACTTGATATTATCAAAAATCACGTCGAGTATGACGGGCTGCTTCTTCATGAAAACCGATCATTGCTAACAATTAGAGGTTTGTCGACATTTTGTCATGTCTGCACAAACTTGGCGTCATAGCTTCCGCTATGGTGCAGCAAACCCTACTCTTTCAGCGGATGATGAGGTCACGTCAAATGCTGATTGCCCTATTCTTAATTCACATGCAAGTCATGCTATGAACCGTTACCTCTGTGTACAGCTTCAAGACATCAACACAAATGATCAGATGACAATCGATCCGTGTTTGTTACGCTTACCTGCTATATCCAGTACCTCCATCGCTTCCTCTTCTCATACGACGTCTCGAATGTCACTTCCAATCCCACTAGTTTGAGCTGGCGGTGATCTGCAACCCTATCATCAAACCCCTATGGCTTTTGATGCTCTTGGTGCGCATACGGAATCTAAAAATACTACGAATATCATTCATGAGACTCCAACCCGAGATCGAGCCAATCCTCCTATGGTTCCGAATTTTCAACTTAATAAATCTAAGCGGACAAGTTTGGCTCTGAATCCACACGAAAGCCTTGTTTACCCTGGTGTAAGACGGGCTCGGGTGCGTAATCGGTGCAATTGGAAGGATTGCAGCTTCGTTTCGTCACATTCTGGAAAGCTTAGGTGAGTTAAATCATCATCGATTCCATCACCAGCTTTGTATGCCAGCCCGAGATGCATGTTGAGTGGCTTATGGTAGAGGATATACTAATATATTCATAAACTTCCAGGAACACATACGGACGCGTCGGAAATGTCCAGCGCCAAGATGCCCGTGGCTTCAAGCCACGGGCGGGAAAGACAAGCAACGGCATGTATGGGTTTCTCATGCTGCATGGGCTCATCGAACTGGCTACCCCCGATCTCAGGTACTTGCGAATTGTGCGGTAGGGTATTTGCTAGAGCAAGACTACGTGCGTCGCCATATCAAAGAGTTTCATGAAGGAAAAAAAGGGGCTCAAAAACCAATCAATGACAGCTGCTTTTATGTTGTGGTTTCTCAAGATCTTCCTACAGTTTGATTAAACTCAGGTCTCCAACTACGCTGACCTTGCACTGTACGAATAATTCTCCCTCGTATTCATACATGATCACAGCATTTGTTTTTCTGTGCCATGATTGCGAATCTTCGAGGTTCACCTCTGCTCAGAGGTTGTGTTTTAGAGTTATCAGGCGTGGCCTTACATGAGGGTCATGCTTGTGTCGCGTGGGATTTAGTGAAATTTTGATTGAATGTTGGTCGGCCTAATCACCAACCACAACAGCCCCGAACGTCCGGCAATCCATCCCACCTTGTAATATTTCGACCCGTTGGCGTACTAGGATGATGGAGCCGACACCAAGGCAGATGGATCGCTAGCGAACCAAGACGACTATAGTAGCAAGGACTAAACTGGGCTTTGAAAGGAAGTGGACTGAGATCCATTTGTCCAGGCCTGCAGCCAGATATATTATACTTGGGAATTGATATTTCCTCGGCTTGGCGTTTTGCTGTGACAAGGGCAACGGCCTTTCGCATAGTGAATGTATGACTGATGATCAATCGTTTAGAAGCAAAAGGATGCACTTCATGGTTTCAGTCATTCTTAAATCCTTTTGTGATCATAAGCCTGTCCTTTGCATCCCACTCTGCTGAGAGGTCAAAACTCCAGCCCTTCGTAACGGTGCATTATCTCTAGGAATTGAGTTTCGAGCTCTTTGGTTCGCAGGATCCGGCATTTTTCTAGGAAATCGATAATAATCTGGCGTGATGCCTGTCTCGATTTCACAAGCGAAAGTTTGCTGACCTGGTCGTAGATGCTTTGTATAAACCTGCCACCATCGGTGCCAGCATCCTCCATGGCACTGCGCTGCAAGTCCATCGCGGTCTCGCCTAACTGCGCACCAAGTATTTCCACCAATACTTTGCTAACACTGCTTTGTGGATCCCCAACTCTGAGTGTATTGCAAAGCTGTACTCGTTGGAGTTGACTATGGCGGTGTAGGAATCGTTCGAAAGCATGAATATCCATAGCGAAGAATGTCAACCTGATATATACGAGAGAAGGCCACGTGCAGTTTTCGGGAATTGTAATAGATTCTGCACGTATGGTGAGTTTCTCGAAACCATGAAAAGTTTGCATTGTTGAGTAGGGTAATCCAGTCGTGATAATTTGGATGTCCTGCAAAGCTGGGAGATGCGGTGAACCATTACAGCCCGACAAGAAGGCGAGAAATTTGTCTTCAATTTGGCTGATATCAGCTGTGTCAGCTGAAACGCGTCCTAGCCGTGAATCAACCAAAGATTGGGTAATATCGTGGTCTGTTTGGTCGCTTTGTTGTTCTATTGTTATGGCCTTCACGAGGCGACCCATGTTACCCCCACTCCCCAAGAATTCTTCCAACCGATGAAGCGCCTCTTTTCTGGGGAGCACTATATGCTGGAAAAGCAGTGGCCTGGAAATTTCATTAAACTGGCGAGACACAAGTCGACACGTCTTAATTGAACTATCATTCGGGCTATGGGCTACCTTGACGAGTATTGCCTGAAGTATTTCCTAGTTTTGTTATTCCTACCCACTAGCTCGCAGAGACATCAAAGGACATACTGTTGGTAAAACATCAAAGGCGCATCTCCCCTCACCTGAGCGTGTCGATACTTATAGTTATCCATGGCAGAAACAGGAAATAAGGATGTTCTAAATTTCTGACCTCTGATGGCGTAGTCTTGAGACTATGTCAACCTCATACCCCGCACAAGACCTCCACTTCCGACTGACCCACACTAACGCCACTTTACACCAGGCGAGGCTGAAATAAACTCGTGTAAATTATACGGATTGTATGTACTATTTTCTCGCATACTCACCGCGGTAAATGGGACGAAATTCACGGGACGAAAAATATTTCAATCGATCAATCAATCAATCGCGAAATCTCCCATAGAGAATCGGCGCAGCTGGCGCCGTCAGAAGAGTTGATTTAAGATCCAGTCGAATAATAGCAATGTGTAAGTTAATCACTGGACCAGAAGTTGAACCGGTCATAGACCAGTTGTCACATATGTTGATCAAACATTTAGCATTGAAAAGCGTTGACGTGCGGGGGCGTGGCTTGTTAATGCCTCCTTCTAGAACAGAAAAGTTAAACGTGCATCGTTCACAGCAGTGCGAAATAGTGTTTGAATAAGACGGATACAGTGCTCAGAAAACCGAGGTCTATCGGACGAGTGGTCGATCTCTACCAAATCTCATTCCCGCTTTACTCTCGTAGCATTCTCATTAGTGTGCTCCAATCCTTGCTAAGAAACTCAGTATTCATTTCTAAACCAGCGGCAAAGAGTGCGTCAGAGCAAGGCTTGCCAACTGGACCTTTCAAATTTAGGCTTCTAGGCAGCGGCAAAGACTCAGACTTGGTCGTTTCACCCGCGGGTAAGCTGTGCAATTTGTATCACAACCTTTTCTAATCTGCGGTAGTCTGTCATTAGGAGCTTTTGTCGGTTGAATTCTACGAGCAAAAAACATGCTCTTACATAAGCCAGAAACAGACCTAGTTACTCGATATTGAGAAAAGTGTTAGCAAATATCTCAAGGGTATTCCGGAAGATGTCGACAAGGTCACTTAACAGAGCTGTGGTTGAATTAATAAAAGCTTCGTTCAGATAAAGGTCCATTCCAAAATTAGATCAGCTAGCATCGCTCCAGCTAACCTCCTGCATAGTGAAAGGGGCGTGCTCGTACACGTAAAGAGAATCAATTACTGCACCATCTAAGTACGGAACAGATATCCGGTCAATGTAGACTTTGACTGTCTCACTCACTGGATCACGTTTATTTAGAGAAGTCGATTGGTTGTGACGTTGCGGGAAATACTCAGAAACTGGTCCATCATCAGAATCCGAGATGGACCAAGCTCGATGAAAAAATCATGTCCGTCGGAAAGCGAGTGGATTGTACCAGCTTCGGCTGTTTGAATAGGTTCTGTAACACCAACGGCGAATCCGTTGAAGGTGATTGGTTTGAACTTAGTTGGGCGCTGGAAAACTTGGTCTCCCGACTGACAATGGCATTCTACAAGAGCTGGAGCGGCGTTAGCTAGTCCAAAACCTAGAATTAGTACCAGGCGCAGCAAACGTTGGGCAACCATCATTCTTACTGTGAGCTGGGTCTTCTTATCGAAGAGGATGAAATATACGCACCTTAGTGGATAGATATATATACTGTATATATATCAATAAGTAAGAAGAAGGCTTAAGTAACTCGGAAGTTTTGAAGGACGATGTGCGAGAGCTGGGGAGTGGTAAGGGAAGAGAAAAAGGTAGGCATATGCGGTCATTCTTATGGAGAGAACTCAATGTGGTTTAGCACGAAGACACCATATCTTCCTTAGAGGATAATAATCGTATGGCATACGATCACGCCAATCACGCCAATCGCGGGATAATACGCGGATGAGGTTCAAAGCCGGTTCGGTTGAAGACTGAAATGGCAGGGAAGCCTTAGTTTTCCAAGATATTAGGGATCGGGTCGAAAAACCTACCACCTCCATCAAGGAGTGGATGTTGTAAAGACCATTACTCTACGTGCGGGATGTGTCTTTTGAAAAGGCAAGTAAATGGCTGGAGCGCAATAGGGCGGAGGATTGGGTAGTTATCTGGCCTGTTTATTTTGGGTTCAAGCCCAAGACTACGACAAGGCAGAACTGGCGCCGAGCACTTATGTACAATGCTCGAAGAAAAATTCTTTTGGACAATGCTATTAGGACAAGGCGAATCGTGGACATCAACAGTGGTTCCTTTATGACATAGAAGCTGCCTCAACGTAGCGATGAAGAACGGCAGTATGCCGGTCAGATTTATCCCACATAGCTCCTCCACCGCCACCTACAATGGCAGGATCAACCCAAAAATATTAGCTTGTTTTGATGGAGGTGCGCACTTTACCCTACATAGACAGTTCCGACTAGCAAACCGTTATAGCATTTCCCGACAGAACAAGACCTACGGCAGTTACTGAGGGCGCAGACCAGTGGGTCACGGGGATCGCAGGTCCCGTCTAACGCCTGCTCGTGGCATTCTGTGATGTAAACACTCCCTTTGCGGGATCTGTTACGAAACATGAAAGCCGGTAGCTAGTTCGTTTGAAGTCCCTGAGGGTTAGAAGAGCCCAATTAAATGATGAGTTGCTCGTTTTGAGCGGCTTCTCCTTACCATCGGATGTGAGGAAGTGTTCTGAGATGCTTAAAGGGCTGTGAGTCTTCCGTTGAAGTCAACCCAAGGTCAGAACGGCTCCCACTGAGGTCTGAGTTTGCCATGGAACTATCAATGTCTGGTTGTCGTGCATCGTAAGAAATTGAGAGCCACGGCCGAACACAATTGTAAGGACCATCAAAAGGGCGAATCATGGTTGGCTGATATACTGCTCGGGCTGTCACAACATTATCTACAGCATCAACACCACATGTCACCTACGCGCTAAACGTGGTAGCGTGGCACAGAAAAAATGCAATATTATACCGTTCTTAGTATTTACCATTTCTTTCACTACTTTCTCAATATCACCTCGAACCTGAAACGTGAGCGCTCGTCACACGGATGACTGAATTACAGCAAACGTTGTAGCTTCACTACGAGACCTCGGCAGACAAAACTGCACCAGATCAATAACTAGGGCCATTGTGTCCTAATCAACGGAATGTTGATAGCTCGGAGCGTTGGAGCATCTCACAATGTTACCAAGGCAGCAACTTATGGAAGGCATATGCTTTAAGCAAGAATGTAGGCTGGCGATCTATCAAACACTGGTTAAGTAAGTTCTGCTTATGTATGATGACGGGCTTTTAAGGTATGGGTTCTCATGCGATCCCTGTATGTATGTATTTCAGCCTCAGGCACCATGTTCCGCCAATCATCATTGGACCAGAAGCCTAAGCAAATGATGGAGGATTGCGGGAAGTTCTTGTCCGCTCATTTGGGATACGTTAAATCTCCTCATTCAGCTACTTTGTTGATTACTTGTTCCATCTTATCCACAATGACTGAAGTATCTATACAGCATAAGTGTACGAGCGAAGCCGAACCAAATGCTCAGGAACTGATGGCGCGACTGGCAGCGGCTGCGGTCCAGTTTTGCCAGATGCCGCCATATCCCAACGCTTTTCCCTCATCCAACAAATCGACGTCATGTCGGCTAGGCTCACTACCATAATTCGAGAATCAAGTTCATCACCTGAAGAAAGAAAGTTTGCCCAGAAGACTATGGAATTTGCAATGCAGTGTATGATAGAATATCTTCGCAGAGTCAACAGCACCATTGAAGATCTGTCGAAGGAAGAATGGGCGTATGCAAAAGATACGGTGTGAAGACTTCGCCGTAAACTGGCAAATGAACTCTACTTGCAAGAAGGTCAGAAGCTCGCTGATCAAGAGAGCGGGAGAGAGGAAATTGAGAAATTGAACAAGGAAGAGGGGAAATGGCAATGATCGCGTTTTGAAGGTGATACGGAGATGTCGATAATTTTGCGCGTTGATACTTAGCGACACCTGTGTCGCTGTTATACTGCACCGTCGGAGCTCATCAGCCCGCATAAATCGTCTGATATAGACAAGATATTTGTAAACCAATAACGTAACGGTTTCGGAATAGAACCTTGCAACCCGGTGCCCCGTAACCTCGACAGAGTATTGCAATGAATCAGGGATGATTATACGGATAATAAGCAGGTGTGATTCACGTCGCGTACTAAAGAAGGCAGGGTTCTTCTCGTATTGGGCGAGGTTTTCGGTCAAAAATAGAGAGCTGCGGGAAGAGGAAATGGAAAGCAAAAATGGTGGCAAGGAACACTGGACTAATTCCACGGTCAAGACAAGATGTTAGGCTAGGTGTCGCTATCATAACTTGTTGAGACCGGTTAGAGGCTAAAGATCAAGGGGATTTTGAGAAATGTTGCAAACCTACTGAGGATGCTGGTACTCGACGTGGAACAAATGGTCTACGAAATTAGCCTGTCGAGGTAAATAATTTGAGATTCGTTTATGATGCCCTGTCTCAAGTCTTTACTCAAACTTTAACTGGGGTCACCAGATTGTGCTGTCAGGTCATAGTGTATTGACGCAAAAGCGGGTTGAAGCACAGGCCCAATAGCCTCAACAGGCCAACAGAAGCTTTCTTCAGACCGATAATAACTTTTGTTATCCCAAAGCTGTTTCTCCTCCTCAATGATTGCCCACCAGCCATATCAGCCTGGTTTTGACAAGCTACCCCTTGCAAATGACTCAAATCTCCTCGCCAAATGATGGGTCATCCTCACCGGGTGATCTCAAGTCCATCCAATAGCAGATATATGTGCTCTCTCCCTATTACTCAGCCAACCTATGCCGACGTGTAAAGTTGTTAAGCAGAGAATACTCAGGCAATGCTTTGGCCTTGTTACATGCAACATAAAGCTTTCCCTGTGGGTGATGTAAGAGGTCGTCAAAATCAGATAGCTCCTTCTCCGCAATGAAATATGCTAAGGCACGAGCCGCCTGTGAAATCATCGTTCCATTATCTAGTGGCATTAGTGCCGTTGCAATAGCCATGGCAGTCAGCAAGGCGTCCTGGGTCATATTGCTGGACAAAGTTGAAATTAGCCACCATAATGTTGGATATCCTCACAAATAGATGTTTCTCTGGTCGCTCGTGCAATCGACAAACCAAAATTGTTGCAATACCTCAGGACTAGTGGAGATGCTTGCAATGGTTCAAACACAGCTAACGATCAGCTAGGCCTTAACAATTATAGTGGTGGTCTTCCCTACCTTCGGGAGTGCTTTTGTTTCGCCTCACGTGAATCGACTATTTAATTGACTTCCGCGTTATGACATCAAGTCTTACCATGTGTAATGTAGTAGAGGCCCACGTTACTCGTTTCGTCATATTCGTAAGTACCCTGGAAGAACTGCATTGAGTTTAGCTTTGGGACAATCCAGGATTCCATGCGAATAAATAATTAAATATGAATTGTGCCAGATGAACTTAGCTAGATTCACCTTCCTGGTTAGGCTTCCACAACACCGTAGCTCTTAATCTTGATTCAAGGTTCTAGCGGATGCACGTCTAAGATGTCTTAGCGTCAAGTTCCAAAGAATCATCTAGAATATTTATCCTGATTGACTTCGTCAGTTGACCGAAAGTCTATCAAGGAAATGGATGACACACATGCGCACTATGACGTCTCAGAAATTATAAAGTAGCATCGCATCTTTGAGGATAGCAAGGCGCCATACGATCTTATACACGACCTGTCCACGAGAGCAATACGTCATTTATAGGCCCAATTACTCTGTCAGAAACCAGATCGCACCTCTCAAATCACCAATATGGATGCTAGGCATAAGGTACAACACATATTGCAGTATAAATTTCAAGACACAGCGCTTCTAGACGAGGCCCTCACAGCTCCCGGGCAAGACTGCTCAAAGGCAGGCAGGAACACGCGAGGACACGACAATAAAGCTTTGGCTTTGATAGGAGATGCCTTGTTGCGGCTGATTGTTGTCGACGATGCGGTCAGAGGCGGAGCGAGCACATGTAAACCTACTATTACCGTGTCGTTGCAATCAATGTTAACTTTCTCTCAGCAGAGTGCCAACAATTTTGTTCTGCAGAGCTGTCGAATGATAATCTGTTCAGGGTCCAGCTCAGACAAAGACTCTCGCCTTTTATAAAGACGTCTCCTTGCCAAAAAGGACAAGTCTCTCGGATCACAGGAGCTTCTACGGTTGAAGCACTTATAGGGGCTGTATGGATTGACTCTAAAAAGATTTGATTCAAGTTCACCGTGTAATACACAATATAAACATCGGCTGCAAATTGGCAAAGAAATGTAGCCATTGCTACTGAGAATCAGTTTGGTCATAGTTTGGAAAATCTTTCAGCCCATTGTCGGCTCTCCAGTACCGGCTACATCCGCTGATATGTGCCTCACGGGTGTGTTTTATGAAGGCAAGGGTGGAGACGATGGTGGAATCAGATCAATCACTGCCATGATGGATCAGATGACGATGAAGGTGAATCATGCAAAGCAGACAACTATTGTTCCACCACAACGACGATGAACCAAACCAACTTCTCAACACATAGCAGCGAGAGTAACAACAGCAAGCAAGTTCAAAAATATAAGCGCGTTTCTGCCGCCGCTGTCGTCCGGTCGTCGAACACCCTGGTTGATTATCTTTGGGTTTCCTAGATACGCGCTTGTTCTGGCGGTCGATAGCTTCTGTAAGGCTTTTGTTTGCCTCTTCAAATTCGTTGTTTCAAGGCAGCAGCGGATGTAGTCTTTCCTCTTTGTCGCTGTTATACAAGTATGAGAAATCGTCCAGCATTCTCCGCTGTCACAAGTAATTTCTCTCCAGACTTGTCGGTGTCTGTTGTGGCTTTTACAAGGGGTACAAAAGTCGCTCATAGGCGGCTAAACGAACACCAAGTCTCTACTTAAAGCCCATACCCGAGGACTAGGAGCGCGGGGAAAGTGGAGGATTGTTGCATCAAGCCTCTTTCGCTTGCCGAGCCTTTGGGTCCTTGCGTCATCGGGTCTATTAGTAGATGGTTTGAGCGTCCATTTTCATGGAACCCAGTCAACGGAAGTTGGGGCAGCCAATCGCTCGGGAGGCCATGCCAGTCTTGTTTACCGCCACATAGATCGCTTAGCCACTCAACATAGTCAATACGGGTTTCGAAGTAATGGCAGGAACCTTCACAAGTGATATCGTGCTAAAAGCAAGGTCCTTCTTATTGCGCGCTGGGCTTTGCAGGTATGCTGCTTTATCTACCGGGTCGAGTGTGCTTTCAAATCTCGAGGACGCTCCTGCTTGCAAAGCTTGAAAAACAAGCTGTTCCATCCTTCTTATTCATCACCAAACCACGCTCAAGCAGCTTCGAACTCCTCTTCTACTAAATTCGGGCATGCTGAAGTATTTTTCGTCTAGTTTCTATGACCATAGAAAACTAATCAATATTACAAGATTACCGCTCCGCAGCAACTTGACGCTGTGGGCGTTGGAACTATCCGCCCCATTCGCGAAGGAATCCGACTGCATCTGGGGAAAGCAACGGGAGCCTTGATATGGTTTGTGCTTGTAACCAAGCCCTTATAGACAGAATATGGTGGCATGTTTTTCCGGACGTTGGAGGACTGTTGCGCTGACGACATAAGCCGACCAATATTCAATCGAAACTTCACCAAGTCTCACACAATACAAGCCCTCGCCTGGGTACACGTCTGATTTCTCGAATGACACTCCTTTCAACTGACTGCTGCTAATCGCTATATTAATGTATTATAACAGACTTGAAGATCATAAAGGGAATAGAGGTGGCTTCCCTTAATACATGTCATATGTAAGGCATAAGTTATGATAATGCCGCTCCACGGAACCCCTGTCTTGCGTGCGGCGCCACAGGGTTAACAGCCACTAATGTGGCTATTAACCTTCCAATTCAACATAGCGACATCTCAATGGCTGGATGTATAAGCCAAGCTACGATCTACCGACACTTTCGTCGTCCAAAAATAATATGCGATATATGTAATATTGCTGCAAGATTTGAACTTCACGACGATATCCTCGCCCAAGACTTGATCGCGCACCCAAGAACCGACACCATGAGATTCTCTCTGCCAAGCTTTTCCCCTCAGTCGGCAGTACCCAGAACGCATACCCACTGAAACGTGGGTTTTGGCACTACTTCGCGACAAGCCCTCTAGTTACTACGGTTATTCATGAAAAGAGTCGCTTTTTACCTTCGGTCCTTCATGCTTCGGACGGGACATCTTCCCGGCCGTTCTAGACTTATTTGCACAAGATATTTGAGTTACAGTATAGGGTGGTGAATACCTGAGATTTCAGGCATCAATTCAACTTATCTTATTCCCCGCTCGTCACAGAAGCCGCCCTTCTCCGCACAAAGAAACGCCAACAGGATCATAACCACCATGCGGTTGACCACTGAGCAACAACATCACGGAAACGGAGTAGCCTTACCAGGAACTGGATTGCTAAATCAAAGATTTCAGGAGATGAATGATGGTACGGCCCTGATAGTTGACGTTGACGATCTGTACTGGGATATTGCCGAACCGGAGGAGCTTGAGGAGACTTTGGAAGAAAGGTTGAAGCACGACCGAAAAATCCAATGGAAAGAATGCAGAAAGGTTCTTCTTTGTCTACTTGTACAGGTTGTTCATGAAAGAGGAGGTGACTGTCGCACCACGATAAAAAGCTTGCGCCTCTTGCCACGAATCGAATGACAGAGAAACAGTCACTCCAAAGCACACTGAATCAAATTCTTGACCTTCAGAAGCGAATTGCCAATGGGACTTGTGGAACCATCGAAGAAGCGGAAGTCGCAGGGCTGATTGCTTGTACGATCTTCAACCGAAGGAAGGACAATACTACTCAATCTCTCAAAACAATGCAAGATAACGTGAGAGACATCCTTAAGGGGTATCGAAGCGGAACAGGCTGTCTCGTTGGAAAGGGCTAAGAGCAAAATAGCCACTCTATGGCTGGAAAGTTACTTCGAAGGCGGACTAGAAGTGATGGAGAAGGTAAAATCAACCACAGAAGGACCAAGCTGGGTATTGAATCTTAAAGTTTAGCGATAAATACTTGGGAAAGATATCATTAATATATTACAAAGTATACAAAAGTAAGCAAATAGAAGAACTCAAAAGTCAACTCTTGGTAATAGGGCAGCCTTACGAGGGGCTGATTCTTGAGGTGTCGCCGAGCAGGGTACATTCTTTGCTTCTAGAGAATTGATCATGAGTACTCATTTGCGGACTTCTATTCTAGAATCAACGAGTATCGTTTAAAACGCCTCGCATCTCAACGCGATAAATCTGCGTCAAGAACTGCAGAAAACAATGGATTATTCCAGGATTGCGACTTCCAGGTTCCCTGTTTGTCAACTACTTCGCTACATTGGCTAATGGCTATTTCGCAGAACCGTTGTACAATGTCATTGAGTTGTTTACGTTCGCGGTCATTATAGCTGTGATGACAAAGCTCGAAGGTCTCAACCCAGTTTGGTTTCTCCAAAACAATGCTTTCTTCACACCCAAAGATTCATTCTGATTTCTCAGTATAAGCTTATATCATCCTTTGCCGGGTCTTAACGACCCGGATTCGTTATTATTTGAAACATCGATGATTCTGATTCTGCATCTGTTGCGCGAGGTCGGTACTGTGTGATCTGCTGACTCATGGATCATTAGGAAGTCTTTTGACTTGAGATAGTTTAAGTCTTACCTGCAGCTTGAATAATGTTTATTGTATTTACTGCCTGCCAAGGGTTGTGACTTGAATTGGTGGCCTCGATGTACAGACCAATACTTTTGAGACTAGCGAAAAGCGAAAAGCGAAAAGCGCCAGTTGGGAATCAAGGGCCGGCTTGACTGGACTACGACACGAACTTCCATATCTGACATATTATAAATATGCAACCCCATTGTTGTAAGAGTTGAATTAATATTATAGAATGCCTAAGGGAATCTTTCATGGTGAAACTAAAGAAATATCAAAAGTTTGATGTTGCCCAAGGGTCCGAGAACTTCCTTGAAAAGGCGTAGTCTTTGGTAAAGAGCGACCTCGATTGGTAGCTTGGTCACAACCTGGAGGGAATGTCCGCTTTGTGTCCTTCGAAGACCACTACAGCCTCGGATTTTATGCGCGAGAGCGAACGAGCTGAAGGCCGCGACCCACATCTTCGTCTGTATTTAAGGTGGGAGAAGGGTGGGAACCGAATGATACTAAAATGCCGAGGAACTGGCTAGTCTCTGGAAGTCTAACCAACTAAACAAATTCTATGCTAATACGGCAGTGGCGATAACTATGTGGATTCTCTTTGAGGCGTAGCAGTGATTGCAGACATTGCAGTACATACAAATCTCTTCAAGCTTTTATTTCCATTGAGAGCCATTGTAACGGAGCCTTGATGACTCTCAAGGGCTTTCATCTATAAGGGGCCAATCAGCTGGCTTGAGCTAGATTTGGCTGTGGTAATTTCCGGCAACAAAATGATATACTGTGCGAAAGCATCATGCTGGGATGGTACCGGAGCTTCTGGTTGTCAATACAGAGAAGAGAATCAATAAGACATGCATGATACAGAATCAATAGCTCAAAATGATCTTGTGTCTTGCACAAAAGGTCATGAAAGCAGTCTAGTTAATTAAACAAGTAAATGCGCTCGATCATTGTGGACTCATCTACACTAGTAAATATGGCGTCTGCGGTTCTTGGACTGCCGCTTAGAAGTTGTAGAAGTGTGCCTCCAATCTTATAAATGGACCCTGCTGCTTTGGTCTGTCTTTACTGTCCAGGTTTATCTCTAAGTAGGAATTGACGCGTATGCAGATACTCCAGATTAACACACTCGATGGGATCCATCTGTGTCTGGAAGTACTCTTGATAAGATAGACCAAGCAGACCTAACAGCGACAGATCGCACAGCTGACCAAGTCCTCCACTTGAGTCTGCGAGTAGCTCTATCTGGGTGCTTGGAACAATGAACGGCTCTGTAGTCCTATATTTTGTCACCCCTAGCTTATGTGTATAAGTTCAACAAACATGACGGCTGCAGTAGGACGCCTGCGCTTCCCGGTGAAACGACCTTTGAATTTATTCTAAGCGTTTGGAAAAGGTTGGGAGTTGCCGGCTTACGCTAGAAACACGCGAACAGACACCAGAATATCATAGTGAATGCGACGATAATAGGAACCGATCATACAACTTGCCCAGCTACCGCCAGTCTCCTCTGGACTAGCTTCAAAGGAATCCAAGTCCATAACGCGGATGGAGCGATGAATATGATGTGAAGATAAAAGAAAGATGGTAGTGCGAAACACGCAGCACTGCCACATAGTTGCTGAGATTACTTTTAGAGATGCCCACGGACAAGGGATATGTTGGTCCTTACTGTTTGGAAACCTCGCTGCTTGACGGTCTTGCTGAAGACATACCCCAGTTGGAGCCAGGCAGACATTGTAAGCTGCCAACCCTCGCTTTCAGGCAAAGCAGAATTTACGAAGTAAAGACACCAGTCACCAGACTGAGACTATGAACTGGTACGGAGTTTTTCACTTGATAACAAAAATGTTAAACCTTCAGAATTGTAACCTCAAATAAGTTGTTTCATTATTTCCTGAAATTTTAAGGACGATAGAGACTCGCAAATTGTTTTGAAGAGTGATTTACATTTAGATATTTATTATAGTTGTCGAATTCGATGTTTAATAGAGGCTGCGCTAGATGTATGAAGCTATTAATAGACACAGATTATGCCAATTTATTCCTGAGACAAACTTGACATACACTCATATAGTACTGTAGGATGCCCCTGAATAACACGATGTAAAATAAATCTTCATAATGGAAGGAGACAGGAGATCGCTTGTTAACCTTCTCATAGAGAATCAGGTTCAAATTAAGGCCTTGCAGCAGACTTTGCAGGCACTTGATGAGGGAACCAGAAGGCATTCCTAAGGGCATCTGCTGGGCCAACTCCACAGGCACGAGAATACAAGAGGCTTATCATTTTTATCTTAGTTCTTGGTGAAATTAGGAAACACAGCATCAGGGGTCGGATGCAGTGACGAAAAGCATAAGCTTACCAACACTAGAGAAAATTAAAGAATGGGGAGTCAAGTTGCAGAGGGCAAAATCACGGGAGAAATCCTGCAAGAGCTTAAAATCAATGACTGCGCATTGTTCGACGATGAAACCGTGGACTTGTATGCACTCATCCTCGAGTACCTTCGTCAAGAATCATTGTTATACAGGATGGCTTAAGCTAATACCGACGCACCAGGTTGAAGTACCGCGTGAAGGCACAGCAGCATGAAGTATTTTAACACGTTGACAAGAGAATAAAGAGATGGAGAGCATTCTGAAGATTCGCTCAGTATCTGTGGGAATGTGATTTATTGGCGATGTACTCACCATGCAAAGGTGGTTGCCTATTTATTTTCACGAACGACTAAGCTAAGTTAATCTCGTGGAGACACCATCGATATACTCCTTTATCATGTATTGAGATTCGTCTGTAGCCCCATTAACTATGACCTAATGAAAACTCTTTTGTTGTAGCGTTGCATACCTAAAAATTGTCATCTATATCGGCTTGAACATTTTAACATGATGCGTAGCCCTGTGAATAATTATGGTTACTGGCAGAAGATCTTGAATGAATCTTAGGAGCAGTCAGTATTCAGACCTGAAATTATTACTGCAGAACATTGAGAAAGATCGATTAGTTGCAGCTGTAACGAAGTATGCCGTTGAGGTGTGGCGGGTATCGGACCACAGGTTGACAAGATCCTTGGGTTGAAGCACTTGCGTCACAACTTTATGCGGGCCACCTAGGTGGTGAATCTCATCCATTTTTTCCGTGGTGGGGATGGGGAAAGGTGGCCCTGGATTGAGATCATCGTCAGGATCAGGGCCCGGCCTGCTGTTGGTTTCATTGCCTTTAATCTTCCATTGGTGTATCGCCGAATATCCCTGTCTAGCGATTTGGGCGGGAAGTGTTCAGAAATTACTTTACGTATAACTTCATCTAAGTGCTTGTTGTGGATAAAATCGGACAAATGCCTAAAAGAGAAGAGTTGGTGTGATCTAAAGCACAGGAAATGTAAGCCTTCCCTGCAACTAGATGGACTACTTCCTGTCGCAGCTCAGCCACTTTTGCGCTTCAAGTTGTCATCCACTGGCAAGGCGACGGCCATATCTGCTGAGCTTTGCATGACACAAAACGCAATCCAAAATGAAAGTATAAACCAAGCCCACATAGGGTTCACACGAAACGCGAGGATTGAAGATGCAGGTCCAGTCATCGGCCGACTTTCTAAATTGTGGTTGAACCATTGCTCTTCCCCAGTATGATCAGGATCAGCATCGCGCTCCGCGATGGTGACATCGATCGAAGCACTCGCAGTCATGGTGTCTGCGGTATTCGCAGCCGTCTCTGCCACGTCTACAGAGCTAGCGTCTTGTTTTCGTGTTCCGGCACCGGTTCGCTCACGGGTTAGTCCTTGTGGTTGACAGAGCCGGTGTATCGGCCACTCACTGCTGCTATCTGCCATTTCAATGTCCTCCCTTTGGTAAAGGACGGATTTTTGGATAGAAGAATAGCACTCCTCCAGGTGATCCTCAAGCGCTTGATTACTTGCAAATGGTGGATAGTGACAATTGAAGAAGCCACACTGTGGTTGGGTTAAATGCGCCGACTCATGCTCGTAGAGCAACTGTTTCCTGTCGAACCCGTCTGCAGCTCTTGAACAGGAACGAAGATGGCAGGTAAATGTCGAGTTCCGGAACTCGGCTTTGAAAGCCTCCAGGTCATTGGCTAGCACATCGTGGTAGGTAGGTCTTCTGATGGAGCAGCTGCGCCTTTTCTTGGTAGGCCCCAAAATTCTCGACACAGGACCAGCGCCCTTCCTCCTAGAACTCAAGTGGTCAACGATTCCTAAACACATCATTAGTTGTGCCTTCGCAGAGTCGCGAATGATGGATACAATTGCTCGCACGGATGTTTGCTTCCACCCTTTGCAGAGATCTGTTGCCTAGTGCATGCCGATCGTGCTGGCGGATTACAGGAACGTTGAAAAGCAGCTCGAGCCTATTTTCGTCAGCTGATGATGTAATTTGTGCTCTCTAGCTGCGATATTCCACCCCGGCCTTCATATTTCTTGCTGAAAAAGGAAGAGAACTTCATGATAACTGCCTGCGTTAACAGACAGACTAGCCATCTTCAGGATATACTCAACCCAGTGCTGAGAATAGTACGTCAAAAAGCCATAGAAACCCTTAAACGTGGAGTTCTGCCTCATGGAAGATAATTGGGATACAAAGTACTTTGATGCTGAGATAATGATAGGTCACCATAGGCAAGGCCATGCTTGTATCTTGTGTCGCATCAGACTTCGAGGAATTCAAAGCATCTTAGGCATAATCTATCGGATAGCTAGTGGTCTTCTTGATTACAGATTGAAGAACCGTTGTATCTATCTTTGTGATGATTGTCTCGACATGGTTTTATGCTTTCTTTATGTGCGAGCTCCAGCTTGAGCCTGAGCGCTCACACTGTCAGTTCCATTACAACTCGCCGGGCGCCCGCGGCTACCGCCATTGCAGCGTTCTCGCGCCATAACCTCTCGTCGGATGCTCTATTTTCGTCACAATAGTGTGCAATCCCCATCATTGACAGCACCACGAGGCCCTTACGTCTAATCCCTGACAATCCTGAACTGTGGTCGTCGAAAAACAGCAAACCCGGCTCCAGCAGTTGCAACGCTTTTTGCATCTCGCGGTTAATCTGTATATTTTTGCCGATCGAGGCAACAAGGCCGCAGTGCATGGTGATGGCTTTGCATTCGTCACGGCACAGAGATTTGGATACCGTTCGACACAAATTGCTTGACCTAGGACGAACATAGCGGGAGGACCATTGTTTAGTTTTCTCTGAAAGCTCATCCACGTCGTCATTGATTGTCTTTTTATTGAGTGCCTTTAGCTCTGCGCAGCTACTTTCTTCGAAATTCGTTTTATTGCCGATGCCTAAAGGGTTGAAGTTCAGCTCGACAACACCGTTGGCTAGAACGACATCTCCAATGCGAACGCCTTTGTCATCGGTTGCGCTGCCTCCTACCGTGACGAGTATGGCTACTTCGATGTCTTTAAAATTTTCCAACATGGCTGTCATTGTATGTACCATATCCGCCGTGCCGCTCCGAGATGGGCAAGTCAATAAGACGTTGCGTGTACCCATGCAGCCGAAGGTATATATATTCGAGTCGCCAGGTAGTTGCCTATAGTTTGTGAATTCGTGCTCCTCATCAAGGGCTTCCGCCATGTAGGCTAGGATTTTTGCATCTGTGCAGATCAAACCGACGGTATAAGGGTTGTCCATGGCATTTATGTATAGATGCAATCTTCCCGGCGATGGTCTTGTGATATGGTTGTTCCGGAAAGAATGTGAGTCGTGAGCATAGGTCAAGTGAGCGGTATTTATGTTATTCCCACTGCTGACGGTACCCGGTCTCGGGTCCACAACCACCCTTATGCCACAGTTCTGCCTTGTCTGCCAAATTTGCACCGGTACCCGTGGGCTTATCGCTTGCCATTCCTACCCTGCTGGTCTTGTTTGAAGGAGCTAGTCTATCTGTCTGACAGAATGGGCGATAGGTCTGCGTTGACGATGGTGTTCCTCAATCCCACTCGCAGACATCCACATCGGTAACGCTATCGACTTATGATCTTCTTCTACGGCGGAACCTAACACCTAGTACGGTACAATCCTCCACCTGAAAAGGAGCCGAGCTTGTCTAGAGGTTATGGATACCAGCCAAGGCACCTTCTTGTTGTGGAGCCACCAGCTACTACTAAGCCTCGCTGGATACGAGACGATGTGCTGCTCCCTGTTGCTAGGGTTAACTATCGTCACTTCCCCCTGAAGATCTCTTGATCTAGCTGTAGAAAGAGGTCCAGATGCTACGCCTGAGTCAGATTATGTTGGTGAGATGCTGTGAGGGATAGTCTTTCATAGGTATGTCTGGTTAAATCTGTAAAGTTGAAGTATATGCCACGGGCTTATTGATTGTCAAGGCTGTGGAACTTGATCTTTACTATCCCGAATTGCAAGGAGGAAGCCCATGGACCTGAATCGAGTATATAACATGCATACTAAAACTCAGGGTTTATCCACTCTGAAGCTTCGCCACACTAACGGACATGAGGACGATTAATTTGCACCCCCTTAGACTGTGACTAATCGCCATTGCAACTTTAATACCAAAGAGTTCTACGCATAGTAGAACAAGCTCTGACAATATTTACGACCCGACCACCACCCCATGAACATCGTTCGTATCCAATCTGCCCACCCGAACCCTCAAAATGACAGCAGCCACTCCAGATGATCATTGGGTCTTGCCCGATAGTGTCCATCTAGACAAATTGAAGGAATTTGCAACCAAGGCAGTGGAGTATCTACACCAGGAATGGCCTGAGAAGAGAATCGAACCAACATTCGAGTGGAACGATGCCAACAAGGCAGTGCACTGTGAAGCAATTGGCCCGGATCGAGAGGAAAAACTTTTGAAACGGAACCCAGCATGGAACGAAGCGATGCGTCCCAACTTATGGTTCCTCGCTAGATATCTTCTGCATCGTTCAGAAATTGCAGTGATGATGGAATCCCATTTGGGATACCGCAGACATCTGTCGCGCATGGAATTATCCTCTATTGTGGATAGCTAGGAAGAGCAAACCATTACAGTCGATGACGCTTCTCAAATATTCAAGGACCTGAAATATACGGATGGATGTAGCGAGGATATTCCAATCGAAACCTGAACCCTAGCATTGATCCTATGGTTGGAAGTACATTGGCGGCAGCACGACTTGTTCCAATCGAGACATGTGGCTTGCTATCATCAAATTTACAATACCAAGTTCAATAACGCAAATGGTTTGAGCAGGGTCCTCTGTGAATTCGACGCAATGCAGAGAAGACTTTGAGAATTTCAAAGAGGGATTTAGTGGATTAGAAGAGCGGATTTAGGAGGATTTACGTGGGACAAGGCAAAAGAATCCAAAGAGTATTGTGTTGACATACGGCATGAATTTTCTATCTGTAGATGCAGCTTCTCCCAAACGCTATATCAAAATGTACAAGTCTCCTCTATGAAGAACATAACAGGCCCTCCGAATGATTCAATGAGCTATCGACCTAGCAAGCGATAATGGCTTGCAAACCACGCTAGAACCCGGCACCTCGACATGGACTGGAATGCGCAAAAATGGTGGCTATGAGGCTGCACATGGAGAATTCATATAAGAAACTTATTACTGCGACTCTTTTCTTCCCATAGGCACCACCCACCCTTCATTGGCCCAAGCTATGATGGGGATTCATGCATCCCGGATGCTGGATTTTAGAATGTCCGTCTGTGGGACAGTGAATTTGATGTGGTGCAGGGCCAACAGTGAATTGAAGTGGGAAAGATGACTGGCCATTAGCTGCATGGCTCCTGGGAGAGGCGCCATCAGGAGTAATCGGGGAGTTGGATAGCTATGAAAGCTCTCTGCTCCTTGGGGTTGAGTGGAGTAGTGAGGCGCTGTGTTGGGTGGGAGTGGATTAGCCGCCATGAAATCAGCCAGCTTCTGAGAGGATTCGGACAGTTGAGGCGTTGAATATTTCTGACGCAAAATCGGTGACGGCTGACTGAGATATTGAAACAGCGTCAGTAGAATGGTATTCTCAGCATGATCCCACACCCTATCGTTGATCTCGATTCGACCAAGGATGATTCTGGTCAGGGCCAGAGTGGACCTCGCTAGCATGGAAGGCTTGCTCGAAACGAAGTCTCGGTGGTAGAGTGAAATCTCGCAAAGATACGCAGACATGTGTTCCACCTCTTGGTCATCACCATCTTCTATGATCATAAGCTGCGAGAAGAAGTCGACGGTTGGGTGACCGATGGTCCATTCAAGGACGTTGAGGGCATGCATCTCCATCTGAGTGAACATGCCAGGCTCGTAGAATCCGTCGCATATGTAATTGAGCTCATGGACCCGGGGCACCTGATCTTTATTGTCTCCGTATTTAGCGGCTATGAGGAGCGTCGCACATCCTAAAAGCTGGTAATTCTTCTTATACACGATCCGCCTGGAGCAGTATCGGTCCAGGAGGTTGACTGTAAGAAACAACGTCTCTGGTAAGAGAACGAAGGCAGCATGTGCTTCGATGAGAAAGTCGATAAGGTAAGGCCTCATAAGCCACTGGATCTCCGGTTGCATGTCGATAAGGTTGGCATCAGGTAAAGTTTCATCCTGTGTTTTTGTCAGTACATGGCAAACTATATGCTCAAATAAATGGGTCACCCTAGCGGACCTCCATGTAGCGCATGTGTTGCATGATGTCCTCGAGGTATTGCTCGTTAGTCAGCCGCGAGAGCTCATTCGCAATGATCTCCTGTCGACTACTCGCGATCATCTTGGCGGCATCGCGAGTATTGACTGCCGGATGGTGCGGTCCATCTGCTTCGATAAGGAAGCTGTCACCAGCACGCGAGTAAGGCATAGTAATCAGCTTGGCTGGAAATTTCGGTGGGCGAGGAAGGGAACCCTCGGTGATGCTTAGATGATGGTCCTGATCCAATCTGAAGACATTGAGACATCGAACAAAAGACGGGTAGCCGAGCAAGAATAACTTGCTGGTAGGTATTTGTGTTTCCAAGACAATTGAGGAGAGTGATGGTAGGAACAGAACAAATCGAGGTGGCTTTTGCAATCGAAACAGGGGATGCATGGCGAAGGGAGACGAGGTCTCCTATTGGTGGGGAAGCGACTTCGCCATGTACTCCAATAAAGGTGGCTGAGGACTTCATTTATCAGCATACCTGTTCCGGACCCACACATGGGGTCGTGGGATATGGATTCATTGAACTATCATGGCATAATATAGTATGTACACAGTAGGATAGAATGCTTATAAAACTTGATTTGTTTAGATATCTTAAGGAAAGTCGCGTCGTAACACTATGCAGGCGTTGTTTATTATACTCCGCCGAGCGCAGACCTCGGCAGGACTTTGACTCTCGGAACTGTGGTTGCAGTTGACCGTATTTGTTTGATGCGAATAGGGTCGAGAACTCAAGATGCAGTCTGTTATTTATCATCATACGTTACAAAACTGAAGCTTGATGGGTTGGCCGTACCGAGAGAGATTAGCTGAGTATCGAAACCGAGATTCGGCCCCTTAAGGCCGGTGCGATGGTTGGCTATGGAAAGTGGAGAAAGCCTGGCCGACGTCTCAGGCATCAGACTTGGTATCCTATTGGGTTTTCACCTACAATAGAACAGTTCATCCCTTATTTTGCAAGCTCTATCTTAAGACGTACATCAACCTGTCTTGTGGTTAGTTAGATAACAGTATGGACTATAGCTTACTACTTTATCAAGATCACGTCGTGGGAAACAACGTTGCCTACCCAGCGCAGGATTCAGCTCAACTTACTGCTGAAGAGGCGGAGCTCCCGTGTGTGTCCCAGGGGTCCCCAGGTGAGGACGAAGACACGGCCGAGCCCCTGAGATAAGCACATGGATCATGAAATGTGAAGGCCCGCTAAGGTAGGGTTAAGCTGTAATGGAGCAAGAACGTGATCAGCACATGATCTCGTTTCTCACGCTATAAATTCTCGCTAAACCTGGAAGATTCAGCTTCAATTCCTTTTCTTCAAGAAATCAAACTCGCCCATTATTGGTTTCTGAAGAACAGTTCTTTTACTTGCTATCTTTCTACTTCTTTGGCCCACTATGTCTTCTACTGATTCATCCACAGGATTCACCACCTCCCTTGTTTTACAGCTGGTCATTACTCCTGAAGACGGTTCAACGAAAAGGCAGGTTCCATGAGCACTATGATTGTCTTGTGCTCGCTTGCTGACCCCTTCGCCATTCATAGGTCCTAATACCCGTCGAGTTCAAGCGCAATACCGTCATAAAATACTGCCAGACTATTGAAATGCCGGTTGGCTCTGGTAGCTCACCAACTTCAAGCTGTAGAAGAGGCGAAGAAGTGGATGAATTACAAACCAGGCCATACATTCTACAAGACTCTATCACCATCACAGTCACAGGACAAGTCCTCCGCCGCAAGATTAAGCTGGCCACCGCGAAGCTGATCACCTCTATGGGCGTCGTGAATGTTAACCAGGCTTTTTATGGTTATCCTCCTTATGACGCTCCGAGAGATCCTCCATGCGGAAATAGGTCGAAGAGACAAAGGCGATAAGCCACAATTTCTACCAATGGGTCACGAGTTACAGTTAAACCTGAGCGTTGTCTGCATAGTTTGAAGGAATTACTGTTGTAGAAGTTCAAGTCTTTAGGCTAGCGTTGGGAATGAATTTATTCACCTTACCTCATTTCCTTATGAATAGATTCGACTTGAATTACAAGCCGCCGCCGTCGTACGTGGTGTTCGTGCACCACCATTATATTCTTGACCATCTCTTGAGCACCGAAAAACTAAAAAACTGAAAAATGGAAATACCGGTACACCCACACTTTTGGGTATCACCGCGACATATGTTAATAGCCACGAGCGAACTAGGTTGCTATTGGCAGCAGAGAAAGGTCATAATTCAGTGATCGGGCTTCTGGTAACTGCCGGCCGTAAATTGGCGGACTGGGCAGGCAAGACACCGTTGGCAAGGCATGGCTATGAGGACATTAGGAGAAGACCACTTAGCACGGGAAAGTTGAATGTACATGCGGCAGACATGCTACTTATATCATCATGAGTGCATGTGGTGATAGGTGGCCATGATAACATGTTTCAACTTGTCGTTCACCAAGTAATTCCGTTTTATTCTTAGGTGAAGAATGAAGGTCTTAATCTCTGCTATCAGCCAGAATTCCTAGACAAATATATAGACTGCTATGATGCTTGATTTTTAACCATTTTCATACATTGAGCCTACCGCGAAATGGGTTTATGTCCCTCCTCATCAAACCACCTTCGGCATATAGAATGATTTCGCATGCTGTATGCTCACAACCATGATTATCTTGCCCGTGTCCCTCTTTTCTGGTCCAAAAACAATCCCTTCACTACCAACCGAGCCTTTAACTTCAACTTGTTTGCAAGCTCCAGGCTCTAATTTGAATGTCGAGATTCTCTCATCAATAGTGTAAATCCTGCATATTCGTCAGCACTCGCTTCATTTGGAGCAAGTTGAAACACACCGGAATGCATCAATTGAGGCTCGGTTGTATTGTACAGCCAGCTTCTCAACAATTCTCTCAATCATACTTAACCATTCACGGGGCTTCGAAAAAAGCTTCGAGGCCTCCTTTGGTATGACGGGAAGTTCCATGCATATGACTGATAAAATCTCTAGAAACTCCTCTATCGGGTCTGTACCAAGTTCCTTGCGGACTGATTCAAGGTTTCCAGGAATATGTTGAAAGTTCTCCTTATGAAGTCGGATAGTAAGCGGCGATTTCTCCGAGGTTATTGCGTGTCTTCTGTCGATGATGGTCCTATCGATCACCTTCCGAAAAACCATGGCATCCTGCGACCTTTCCAACCCTTCGTCATCGTCGGGTATTCCATTTGAGAAGATCATTCGGCTATAGGTTTGAATAAAGTCTTCCAAGAACCAAACCGGATCCCCTCCTGAAAATCTATATTGAATATAGCCGTGAAAGAATGTCGACAAGGTTGGTAGTTTGAATAACTCTAAAGAAATGAGGTGCAATGCACTGATGACTTCGCTTACTTTGAAACAAAGTGACCAGCAATCCAGTACCATGTTCGTTTCTTTATCCAGTTGACGAACTAGCCAGGTTAAAATCTCCAACCCTGATTTGAGAGACCTCAATTCCTTGAAGTTTATCGCACCATAACCTTCAATGTGGCGGTGTAGGCTCAAAGCTTTTTGGAGGTTTTTCAATCTAGCAGACGAAATCACGAAGATTTGTAAAGATAAGTTAGTTAATGCTTTTTGTTTAGCGTATTTAAGTTCGGGTGGTGAAGCTGCCTGGTTTTGGCAGTTGATTATAAGGACAAGAATCGTGGCAACACTAAACAGATCAGAATGTCGCTTTTTCTTTCTGAAGGCTTCGAGCTTTGAATCGAACTCCTGTGTAACGAAGAAAGCAGGGGTTAATCGAAAGCTGCTGTGCGTCAGTATTTATATACAACTGCCCTATCTTAAGCTGTAGCTAACCTTTTAACAATCTCCGAGATTTCTTTATCTTCTTCTCTGCTTGCCCAGCCCTGGACAGCACGAAGTCTTTGAAGAAAGGGGTTGTTAGAGCATTGATCCGATGCAAGAATCGGGTTCTCTCCTGTCATCCAACTTTCTTCTAGTACGATAGCCTGCTGTATAAGAGTCTTCATATACTTGTAAATACAGGTCGCATCTACAGTCGTTAGCTTTATCCTTCAACTCATTGGAAGCCACTACTCACATGTGCCAAAGTTGCAGATATTTCTCTCGCCATTCCACATTTCAGCCACAGCTTCGTCAAAGCTCTGTAAGAGATCGCCGAGATCTTTGAGAAAAAGTACCAAGGATATCTCATCTGTTGTATGATCAGGCTTGCTGTCTCTTTTATCTTTCGTGATGACATCGCACGTGCCCTCGGTTACTGTTTTGAGGGCTGAGAAAGGAATTTCTGTAGTTGGGGGTGTCGAATGGACGATAGAGGCGCTGGAGGAACATGTTTTCACCCCTGTCGAGGCTGTAGTTCCGTACGCGAGAGCCAGCTCTTCATCAAGCTTCTCAAATTGACGTTCTTCATTCGCGTTACGCGAGCTTTTGAAGAATAGAGTCATCCACGAGAAGACTCGGAGCGCAAAACGGTGGCGTCTGGAGCTGTCAGTGTCCTGACTATAAAATTTAGCCGCCTTGCGCCTCCCATCTACTATAACTGCAAGTGCTTTCAATATGCCGCCACTTGGTTTCGAGTGCTCAGGTGTTTCTTTGGCAAACACCCAATAGTCTTTAGTGATGAGCGACTATTGGCAGGAAATAACCATGAGTCAACTTCCGCTTGTGCATTTTTATAAGCAATATAAGCTGATTGAAGAGTCATCGGGCTGGAAGATGTGAAAGACGTGATTATGGGCTATGAAGAGCGACATTCTGTTTCTATCTGACCTCCTGGGCTTTCGTTTGATTATATATCTCATTTCTTCAAACCATACCTCTGCGTGATTCAATCTGATTACAACCATCTCGCGCTGAGGGGCAAGGGGCGGAGAGAAGGCAACATGGTCCACAGCGTGACCCTCACTTACACGCCAACAGCGCACTAATACAAGAAAGGAATTAACAAAACGGTGGGATCCCCACAAAGAGCCCCAGAGCTTCGGGACTTTTCTTCCGTTTTATTAAAACCTTGCGATAGCGGTGAGCTAACACGAATAGGGAATTAACAAACCTCTGGATCGGAGGGGAGGGAGCCAGGAATTTTCAATCACATATCGCTATATGAGACTTCTACCCCACGTTCCAGCCAACATCTCCTACCCTATACTTCGAGCATTGGTTCCCTACGTAAATTGTCTGTTGCTGCAAGTTTTCTAACCTACGGTACTGTATCATTTGGGTTCGGATGCCTCTTTATTTAAATTTCTCTGGATGTGGAGGGGCAGATTTTTTTTTTATTTATTTTTGTCTTGGTCTTATTTTACTGTAATATTCTTTTTCATTCAGGTACTCAATCTTGCAAAGCCGCTACAGATACCGCGTCACGAGGAAATTTGCTGGGACAGTCTAACGACTGACTAAGGAATAACAACAACCTGAACCATCGGCACAATGTCCCAGTTACTGAATCTTCCGTTAGAGCTGAGGCTCATGATTCTGGAACTTCTAGACGTTCCCGAACTGGCTCTTATGCTATATTGTGGAGTAACGATACGTAATTCCATCGGCAAGCTCATGAAAGGGTCAATGAAAGTCAACGCAGTCGATAGGTACGGCCGAACGCTACTTTGGTACGCGGCTCAAAGAGGCCACTCAGTTGCCGTTGGCTTTCTTACCAGCATCGATGGTCGGGATTTAAATCTGGCATGCCGAAGGATGTGGACCCCATTGATATTGGCTGCAGCGATTGGCCACGGACTGATCGTGAAGAAGCTCCTGGACACAGGAGATGTGGATGTGAATGCGGTCGACCTTTTCTATGAGACGGCCTTATCATATGCAGTGAAGATGGATCATTATGGTGTCGTCGACCTTCTCCTAGGCTCGGGGTTAGTGGTCTGGGCTAGAGGAAAGTACCCGACTCCATATCATATTGCTATGGTTCATAATCGGGCAGATTTTGCCGACAGATTTCGAGATTTGGAAGCCATGGAAAAGCTGGATGTAAATCTGGCAGACTTTCTACAGCAGACGGCCCTATCAGTCGCAGCCCAAAAGGGCTACAAGACCATCTTGAAAAGACTTTTAGATACAGGAGGGGTGGATGTGAGTGTGGCCGACGCGAATGGGGAGACGGCACTATCATATGCGGTGAAGATGCATCACGATGATATCGTCGACCTCCTCCTAGGCTCGGGAAATATAGCCTGGGGACAAGGGAAATTCCCGACACCATTCCATATCGCAGCAACTCATGGTTGTACCAAGTTCGCCGAACGATTTGCGCATATGAGAAATATGAACCCAAATGTTGTGGATGGTTACGGACGAACGGCCTTGTCAATTGCAGCCGAGATGGGCCATGATGCGATGGTCAGGCTCCTAGTCAAAATGGAAAAGCTAGATTTCGACTTGGCAGACCAGTTGGGCAAGACGCCATTATCTTACGCCGCGATATGTGGTCATGAGGCCATTGTGAGGATACTGCTGGATACAGGGAAGGTAGATGTGAACGCACAGTGTGATTTCGGACATACAGCATTGTCATGGGCAGCTTTGGCTGGAAAGAATACCGTGGTCGAGCTGCTCATTAAAACAGGAGGGGTGGACTTGAATTTGGTAGATTATTGGCGTCGAACGCCTCTACTGTGGGCCGCTATGAATGGCCGAGAAACAGTTGTGAAGAGACTCCTAGACACAAGGCGGGTGAATTTGAGTACTACAGATGAGCATGGCATATCGCCGCTGGGGTATGCGTTGATGGGTGGTCATGATAGCATCATTGAGCTTCTTAAGAGAGCAAGCCAAGTCTTGGATTGAAATTGCATTAGCGACAGCATCAAGCAACCTCCTTTCCTTCAGCTGCATAGGAAGCCGCCCGGCTGGCTCTTCTGTACAGGAAAAAAAGAAAAAAAAAAAAAACCAAATTAATGAATAAACAAAATAAAATGAAATGAAAAAAGAAGTAAAATATAAAATGTATGATGCTCTCTGTATGTAGAGAGTGAGTGTCCAAGTATCTTCATTCTAACTACGCTCACTAGATGATGCAGACTGGAAAGCCTCACAGCCATGGCGCATCCAAAATGAGCAGGGAACATGTTCACATTTATATATTTGATGAACTCCATTACATCCATGATTCACAATCCTTCGCTGCCTCTAGATGATGAGGGCACGTGCACTGCCAAATATCTGTAGACATCATGTGCTCTTGGAGAATCTTTCGTCTTCTGAACTTGCGTAACCAATTCAAGGGCCAGGCAATGTATTCCATCATCATAAGCATCTATAATATATCGTGTCAGTTGAAAAATACTAGAGTAGTTTCTAGGCTTATGCGATACTTAATGTTGCTGGGAATCCTTTTGCTATTGAGATTAGCTGTTGTGACCTAGGATGTGCGGTCGGGAGGTTGGGCATAAAAGTAATTCATTCTCCATAAGCTTGCTATTTGGGCTCAAGGTAAAGGGACTCTTGGTTCTATAATGAGGCCTGCGACTTATTATAGAATGTCAAGGCGGAAATCAATAGCCTTATCATCTGAAACCCAACCTATTTCTAACCAGTTCAGGAAGCAGTTCCGGACTCTAGCCCGCAATTATGGCTGAGCATGTCTGGGAGTGTTAGCCGCATCGTTATTAAACACCACTGAATTATTTTCAACTCATGCTAAATATATCTCATCACATCGCCAATGAAATTACCTGGTTGATTAAATACTGTAACATTTCCGTTGGACGAGGTCTTATTGAGAGCTGCTCACGTGTCCTATCACCTCTCCTCTCAGTTCATGTCCGCACGAAAACCCTATCGCAATAATCTATCTCGGTATTTTAAATTTAACCCGAAGGTCAAAAGAACCCTTAAAGTTTGCCTTCCACCCCTGGTCAGCTTAACCATATTTATGTTGATATTATTTCACCCTCAAATAGGAAGCCGGCCAGCCTTTCATGGTGCACGTTTAGATGTCAACGGAGAGGATTTTAGCGGCCCGTCATCGGATTCATACTTTTTCTATGTCGAATTTAGCCCTGAATGTAAGACTTTATGCCACCAGGCCCTTGAAATTATGTTAGCTAATCATCATGATAGTAGCAGATCTCGCTTCTTATACTACGAACAGGCAAATACAAACGATCACCAGTCTACTTTCCTTGGCATTTCACTTTCTACTGGCTGTAGTTATGCTTGAGGGCTTAGCTCTATGTAGCTGCTTCCTGTCTCACTGTAATTACCGATTTTATTCCTACCATTTCATTTTTCTGAGCCTGGCTATTCTTTTTGGCATGTTTCCTTGCATTTTCCTCACAATCAGTGCAGTCATGGCTGAGAACTTGAACTTTTCCTCTGACAGCTCTAAAGTCACCGGTGATGGCGGATTCATTTGCCTCTCGTTGATCTGGGCTGCTATCGGCATTATGGCAGGAAACTGGTATATGGTTTTGCGGGAGTGAGTATCAATCAGCTTTGGTTATGATCGGAGATGCTGAGCCGTGCATCTTCGAGGTACCCTAAACCAGCCGCAGTGGCTAGATCGATACATTGATATGAGGAATAGACAATAGTCTTTATATATCCTCGCTAATTAGTTAGAGTGTACTAAAAGAAAGTCTAAATAATGCATAACAGTGTTTCATAACATCCAAGATTTTTTTAAGTCGCCATTCTCGAAGCTTGGTATTCGTTTGTATAGTGTTCGCGATGCTAGGCAGAGAGCTTGGAGAAAGTCTAATCGTAAATATGCTACGTACAAGCCTGCCAGCTACAACTCTTCACACCGGCTTGAAACGGCTTGACAGCTTCCTAAACACAATATAGCCAGTGAGCAGTGAGAAGAAGACATGGGCCAGCGGCTATCAGACTTGATCCTAACTTAGAAGGTAAGTAGGCATGCCGTGCAGGCCCACCGCCTAATGCTGCTGTACAGCCTCTGGCACCCCTGAGACTCATGTGATTGAACACTCCAACAGTGGGGAATTCAAGCCATTAAGTCCATGACCTCAACAAGGTATGACTGGACATCGTGGCGAAGTGTAACAACAAGGCAGATTCAAGCAATATGGAAGGCTGTACATCCTTGAAGCTCATCTAACTTGTAACAAAGATCAGGGTTTACCGCCCCATACAACTCCGCGATGGATATGTTAGGTGTGGCTTAGTGCTGGAAAACGCCTCGGTGTAGATATCATTGAGCATAGATTTAGAGCAACTCTACCCTCGAAGTCTTGTTCGAATCGCAACATCTTACATCTTTAATACAATGCATTTACAGCTTCAAGGACCATGGATAAAGAAGACAGCCCTCCTCCATACTCTATTACGGATCGACTATTCTCTTATTCAATATTTCCTACAAGTTATTTATTAGAACACACGCCACTACCGCGCACCTACAACTCACAACGTTCGCTCAAAGACGAACAACTGGTTCTACAAAAGATTTTTGAAACGCACAATATAGATGTCACAAAACTCCATGGTACATGGTTTCCATACGACCACACCAGGATACCTCGATCACAAATTTCAATTCAGTTCGAGGAGTGCAAAATGGAATATATCCTCCTTCGGCGACATGGTGAATTGTTTCTCCAAGGTACAGGCACAATTGTCACATATGGCCGGCTTCGACTTAGGATGTGGATCAATAACTTTTTGAAACTCTCATCTGGCCACCTTCCGATGTTGACCCACCTCGTCGACGATATGAGAAATTGAACGTCTCGTTTTGGGATGGGCAGCTCAATCAGCCTACGTTTGTGCCGGAGTGGCTCATAGATATGGAGAAGTTCTACCCTTCGTTGTAAAAGAAGTAAGAACGACACTATACGGATCATATAACAAAGCTAAAACATTTCACCAAAGGAGGGAATTAACACAATAAATCGCCTTAGTGCCAATATCACATGTGTTTAAAAATGCCTTGCAAGTGCGTGATATGCATTGTAGTCGTCCATGTCTCTCAAAACTATACAAGTACTCGTGGTTCGCTCGCTCCTGCCTCATGATTGCCATCGCTGGAGTTGCTGATAGACAGCATGTTGTTGCGGCATCCACCGTTCTCTTCCTGCGGGATATCGGATCATGGAAAAGACGAAATCGGTGCATCAGGGGCACTATGCACGCCTAGACGTCCTTCCCACAGAAATCCTCAGTATGATTCTTGCCCAAAGTACGTCGCAATCAAGATGACGGTTGCTGACCTCTTGAAGGTGCGATTGCAAAATCTCTTACCGCTCAACACCCACTCCATAGGATCAGAGGACGTTATAGAGACCTCTTAGCCTTTCTCTCCACATGCCGTTCCATGTACGCCGCCGGTGTCCGGTGGCTCTACGTTCAATTCACCATCCGCTACCCCCTTGAGTTTCAAGAGAATTTGCGTGCCATTCGCCGACAACCCAGACTGGCGTCCATGATACGAAGTCTAAACTTTAGCTACTTCAACTCGCCTTGCCAGGGTCATGGGTTAACGTCGTTATCAACCCTTCGGTGCCTTCGATTATGTAGGTACTTGTTGGAGTTCCTTGCTCACGAGGGCATAGATGATTTGTTAAATGTTGACGTCTTGCGAGAACTGTTCTTTAACCAGCCGAGCCTACAGGCCCTGGATTTTTGCGGTTGCAACAGCATCCCGTTTGAGAAGGCTTTCGATCGGATAGTGATTGAACCTTGGCCTCCGGTTCTATTCATAACCAGAGTTTCCTTTCATCATTGCTACACACTTTCGCCGTGGGTTTTCGAAACAATTCTGCCACGTCTTCCTCACATTACGCATCTTGACGTTGGCAGGACTCAGATTGGGAACACGGCCTTGCAGGCCATTCCACAAGCAGCAAATTTGACGCACCTGAATCTGTCGTACTGTAAGGAGCTTACGTCCGCCACCGTGGTTGATTTTTGTGTTCGCATCCAGCGGCAAGGGCCTCCATGGTGTATCTCAACCTTGAGGGCACGTCGGAGAAGGCCCTCGGTATAGAGGATGTGGAGCAGATACTTGCCAAAATCCCCAGACGTTGACCTTTTTGAGTTTGAAGGGAAGCGAAATGCATGTTCCGCATCTTTTACAGCTCAGGGATCATTTGAGTCACTTGGGTGAGCTTGCGATCGGCAAAGGCTTAGCTGCTGGTGATATGGAACAGTTCTTGTTCCCAGAAGCAAACCACACCCTCTTTTATCTTGATCTCTCTGATTTGGAGACAAATTTGAGCACAGCAAGCAAACTACTCTCCCCGGACACAAGACCACTGCAGCAGATTGAACTAAACTCTAGCGAGGAATTGTACGTAAGATGGTGCACTTTCCTCAAAGTGGGATGGCATATGAGAGGATATGGAGATAGGTGTTCAATCTATCGTTCGTTCACTCCCTATGAGGGAAGTACCGGCCGACGGGGATGGGGACCTTCTGCCAAAGATTGGGGAGCGAGGAAGATTTCGGTTTCATTGGCCGAATTTGGGCCAACGTATCGGACTTTCATGTACGGACGAGACCATTGCAGCCATCTCCAATCAATGACAAAAGCACAGACTGTGGTAGGGGTCCAACACAATACCTGATCCCAGAAATTAGACTAAGCTTTGTTTCGACTAATCAAGACACTTAATGGCGCCAAATAACAACACACATGTTTAAAGGTCGAAACGCTGGAAACGCCAAGCTTCCGGGTAGGTGAATTAACCACCTTTCGAGCTCGGGGTGAATTTCGGGCCATCGATGAGGCCAAAAACTGCTCAAGTGATCCCCTAAATTTTAAGCGGTCTAAACAATATACACATGTTTCAAGGTCGAATTGATTGATTGATTGATTGATGTATTTTCCGTCCAGCGGCCTTCAGGCCGCTCAGGTCCTGTAGGGGCACAGGACGTGCTAGAGCTAAGCTATGTACAAAAGTGCACTGTCGGAGAACTCACCCAGCGCTTCTTGCAGGCCTTCGTATGTTGGGCTCTCGAGCCAACTCCCAAAGGCGGCTTCTCTACCTTTCCATAGGTAGAGTTCGTCCCGCACGCAGTACAAGTGTCTAAGGCCAGTTCCCACCAGTGGCCCTTCGCCAGCTCATCTAGCATCTCGTAGGCTCAAAGGCGCTGCTCGTCGAAGCATCGATCCCGTCAGCGGGAGCGAGGCAGATGTGGTCAACCCTGGTTTTGTCCGGTCAGATTCTTCACTCGCTCGCCAAAGCTGCTGCCGCAGTCCATGCTCCAGTAACCAAGCGGTGGAAATGGCGGGCGAGTGGCGGCAGGGAAAAACCCTTGGAAGGAATCAGGGCTGTCTAGCAGCTTACCTTCAGGAGAAAAACCCCCGCGACCGGCCACCCGTTGTTTAGAAGAGCATGGCTTTCCGATGCCGCATGGCTCTTGGTTCCGGCTGGGACGTATTGTCAGATAGCTTGTGCGGGAAGATGGCTCTCTGGGTCTTCTTCTGTTAACATTATAGGGTCGATAGGGAGCAACAAACAACGATAACCCAAGTGGCCTGAAAAATGGCCCCCTGCTAACAAGCCGCTAACAGCGCGAGGTGAAATTTTTAGGAGAGTTGTTTCAGAGATCGAAACGCTGGAAACGCCAAGCTTCCGGGTAGGTGAATTAACCACCTTTCGAGCTCGGGGTGAATTTCGGGCCATCGATGAGGCCAAAAACTGCTCAAGTGATCCCCTAAATTTTAAGCGGTCTAAACAATACAACACAAAGTGGGGATTAGGTTTGCCTCTAACGGGGCGCTATGATCTGACGGTAAACAACGGGAGAGGTTCGTTAATTTTTCTTCGGCATATGGCTCTTAGCTATCTTGCCGAAATTCGGCTGGAAAGAGAGAATTGTTGTATGATTCATGAAGGCGGGATGTCCCCGTAATCACGGCAGTCGAAACCAAAGGGAAGCGGAAAACGAGGATTTGCCGCTTGCAAGAAAATGAATTATTTAAATTAATAGTCATAGTTAAGGCTACTTCACTCTAATCTGCTCCTTAGGTATGTAATAAATTAACCTCGACAACCTCGCCTCATGTGATCTTCAACGCGCTCCTGCACTTACAGGGACCTATCTATATTAGACCTTCAGACACCACATCACTCTTCAACCACTCAATACGACATCATGCCCTCTTTGAGTTAATCTTTCATTTACCTTCATTGGTTCGAGGGCTTTTGCTAGGCTCATGTCCATGTCTATTGTGTCCTTCGGTCTGAAAGAGAGCTCCCGCGCCGTGCCTTTGCTGTTCTGTGGTAGAAAGACACACTATCACCTTTCGCTGTATTGTGGGCAGCAAAGGGAAAGCGATCTTGCTCGTTCTTCTTCATCCAACCCCTTGACGGGTCACGCCCTCCAGGTGATGGCATGATTCCTTAGCGACAGTAGCAGCTCTTAATATGGGCGATAAATGTGATGATACGTTGAGGTCGACCCTTGGAGTTGGCTGCTCGAAGTAAGCGCAATTTCTTGGGGGCATCGGTAGGTTCGAGTTCAGTAACAGCTAGTCAATGGCTGCGCCCATCTGTGTTTGTGTTTTCCAGAATGACCCACCAAAGAAGCCTCTCGTTTCGACCATCAGGTTCTTATAAATCTTAGCCCCTTGATCGGCAGAGATGACTGCTGTTGAATCAATGCTGGCCCACTTAACCAAGGGGAATAACAAAAAGCCGCGCCTAATATCCCATAGTTTGTTTTCCCCATCCAGTCGAAGTTAACAGAAACATTATCTCTCTGAGCGACGAACTACCTCACGATGAAATCTCTATTCAGTCTCAGTCCTGAGCTTGTTGAATCTATAGCTAAACACCTTCGGACCAAAGACATCTGCTCACTACGCCTAACATGTCGACAAATGGAATCCAAGACGTGGAGGCTGTTCAGTAAGAACCACTTACCGTTTGGATGCATATTTGAGAATGAAAAATTAGAAACGCTCCTTAGATTTATAAAAGAGCACGAAGCACAGTCGCTTTGTAACTATCTAAATATATCATGCTTCGGAGCAATCAACCCACAAAACGCAGAAGAATCTCATCGTCAACACCATGAAACAGATTCTATCGGTGGATAATGAATTCAGCCGCTGCTCTACTAGAACGAATAATCAATGCCCTTCCGGAATGCGAGACACTATACCTGAGTGGATTTCTCAAATACGGCAGTGCGCAGCGTTTGGGTGGACTCCAAACGAAGTCTTAGTGACGACGGAACGCACAGATTGTAAAGCAAAGGTTCAAAAGCATACTCGCGAAAATACCACTGGAGCGACTCACAGCACTCAATATATCTCTGTGCGGTATGGGGCCGAGTATTCGTCACTTAAGCTTTCTTCACATGCTCTTGATATTAAGCTCGAGCGAATCACTGAAAAGCTTAACAACACTATCCATAGCGTTCGATACTAGTTCTATGGCACCCCTACGGATTTATAGGGATGTTATGACAAAGCTTAACGAATCAATGCCTGTTTTGCAATCTCTACGGCTGGACTTCCAAGGCGAAGGACGTGAGGAAACAACATCTCCCTATTTTTGAAGGCTCTTGCTTTTGACTCATTAATCTCCCTGGAGGTCAGCAATGCCTATCTTAACAACAACACCATCAATTCAATAACCATGAATCGGAACGCGATTGAAAGAGTTCGTCTTATTAATGTTGAACTTGGCCCGCTAGAGGGATATATTTTCAATGACTCCATCAAGTTCACGCTATGTGAAGAGGAGGAAGAATTCACACTGATCACTGAAGCTGGCGTCTCGCTAAAGATCCCTATGCCTCGGAGGAGTCAATGAGATCAATCGACCCCTGCTCGACGAAGTTCGAGAACGGCATGGACCAAGATTAACTGGAGGATCTGGACAAGTTAAATATTCGTTTGCATGTTGATAGATTGATAGATCGAAACCAATGTTGTCATTAATTTGTTGTAAGCACAACCATGCTGTAATCGCGATAGCAGTCATCGGTTCATTTGCTATCTCGCGTTCATAACTGCCATGAATCAGTGACATCGAGTCTTGGCTGGTCTGCCTTTCCCCTCCTGTTTCCTGAGAATCGAGAATCTCTTGGCTTTCCACAAGATCCAGGTGACGTCTTTCGAACCCAGGAGAAACTCTCAAATCATCAAATTGTCGAAATATGCCTGCTAGTGAGCAATATATCTGGAACAAAGCGAGAGATTCTCCAACGCAACTCCGGGAGCCTTTTCCGAATGGCACAAGGTACCGCTCCCGTTTGCGGATCTCATCCGGAACACCGATCCATCGCTTTGGATCGAACACGGTTGGATTGGGAAACAAATGGTTGTTTTGATGCCTTAAAAAGAAGTCAGCACTTGTGTCGATCAGGAACATATGATGGTAGCTGTGCAACTGACATTGTATGTGAGCTCATGCTCACCACGGTCCCTCATGGAAGAGCGAACCTCATTAAACACGGCGCCGGGTTGAGGGACCACACGAGGTAAACGTCCGGGAATACCGGGATGAAGCCTAAACCACGTCAGAGTCTGTATGAGAGGTTGAAACCACCGTCTTTCTTCTGCCCCTTGAGCAGATATACTGCGAAATAATAACTCTGAACGATAAGCGTACCTTAAAGATTCCTTAACAACTCCGCTTGGGTATGGTAGCTCCTGGAGAGTTGCCATATCCATGTTTTCTCCTGAAGGAAATGCTTCTCGTAACTCTTTTATGACTTCTTCATAGTAGCTCCCGCAGTCTCCGCGGCTGCACCCGTCAATTGGAGGGCATCCGCGAACACAACCTCATCTGATAGAGGTTTTTGCCGGGTTAGCGCTGAGTGCTCTGTGGAACCGATGTCAAGCCGTTCATGAGATACAGTCCTTCGCTCCGGCATTTTCCCTAGCGCGACCACTTTTCGACTTCAGGAACGGTATTCCGCACCATCTGCAAAGTGTTCAACCACGATTTGTAGAAATGAAAAAGGGCAACCTGCACCCAGTCTGGAGTAATGGCGAGCAATAAACCCATGGATAGGGAATGTTTGGTACCATCCAGATCACAGTTAGACCATAGAAAGAAAATCCAGGAACCAACGGGCGAGAGAATACTCTATTCTCATATCCACTGAAGAATATGCTCGAAAGTAACCATAAGCATCGAAAGGCTTATTCAGCTCTGAGTCCAATTTCTATTCAATAGACACGCAGAGCTTATTCAACCATAGAAGTCACTCGAGCTCAGCAACCGAACGATGGGAGAAGAGGAGGCTGACCGCAGCTTGCTGTACACGATAGGCTTCTGTGTCGAGAACAGTATATTTGATTAGGTCTCTCTAATGCTGCGACGTTTTGAGCAATTCTGAAGCGAGATAGTAAATATTGTTGTAGTCGTCGGGTGCCTTAAATGGACTTCATTCGGCACCATACGAAGTACAGAGCTCGTGATACAATTGCCATCATTTGTTGAAATCTAGACGATGCTTGAGATGTTTCATATTTAGCATTGTACGTTTTATAAAGCTTAGATCCGAGAGTGCCATCCTTGATTCCATGGTAGCACAAGATGGAAGGTCCAGATATAAACCATAAGGAAGTGCCTGGCACCTTTGAGAGTCGGTGTAGAGACCTCCGATAGATGATGCATAGTGCCATGTAGAACAGTAATACGGCGATATAGCCTGCCCACAGGATTATAGCAAACTTGAGCGCCATGGTTAGATGACAGTTTAATAGGAGTACGCTATGCCAACACGAGTCTGGCGAGGTGATGCGTAGTAGCCCTTCTGTTGGATTTTCGAAAGTACCGTGACAGCAATGTAGCACCTTATATACTTCAGAAGGGAAGGGAAGGCGGGAAACATATTCTTTACTTTCTTATTCCATACTGTAGTATTTTAAATTCGTTGCACTTCCTGCGTTTCACTTACTGTACCGTACTGCCGGTGGTGCGAACGACTGAACGTCCCCTAGCTCCCAGTCAGTGTACGTAATATACCGACCCACGCTAACATATTATTCTATCCGCATTATAGGTGTGTGCCACCGTTGTAAAATCATGAAAATACCGCAAACCATGGAACCAGTGCCCCACTGTATTCCAAGGCAAACCGATGGCAGATCAAACCAGAACATCTTGATTTCTGTCACAAGACTACTATATAGTGAAGTATGTAACACGTATACATTGGTGTACGTCAGTTTTCAAGAGCCTCATCAATTCTAAATCGTAGTATATAGTTTGGTAAACAATCAGCTTCCTCTCTATACTATCTTTGTTCTTGAATTTGGGAGCGTCTGAGTATAACGATTGGTTTAACTAAGCTAAAAGTGGAGAAAAGGCGCCAATTTACAAGCTCATTCCGAATGAAGAGAGGAAGGTGATTTTTACCGAACTGTATATATAGCAAGGAAACACCCTCGACTGTTGCTAATTAGGCGTACGCTCTCGGTTGGATAAGGGAACTATCTCAAGCTCTAGGAAAGCAAATTCCATACGCATTTCCAGTGCTTCAATAGCAATTCTCCACTTCTCGTTGCATAGGCCGCATAGCTGGACGCCACCGAACTGGCCCGAGGATTCAGCGCCATGGCTCTCCCAATACCGGTAACAGTCGCAGTTCTCGCCGCTCTCTAGCATTTCGGCCAGTGCGTCAGTTTGAAGGGCATGGCCTTCCTCCGGAATGAATTCGTAACCTTCCTGTTCCTCGGAGAGTACCTCATGAATTGCATCAATCCTATGCCAGAGGTTGTAGTTCTGACGGTTTTCAGTCATAGTGCTTTCAGCCTCGGGCTGTCCGATCATCAGGCCATCCTCATTGAAGCAATATTGCCGCATTAACGTTTGTATCGGACCCGCGAATTGTCGGATCAAATTGAGGGAAATCAAATAAGGCTTAGACCTAGCCAAGCCTGTATCCAAAGCCCAGAGGAGCTTGTCCAAGCTATCTTTGACGTAGGCAAAGTTGAAAGCCACCGCATCGTAGAGCATATTTCCAATCTCAGATAGTATCCTGATCTCATGCTCTTCGAACCAATAATCGTTAATGTTGTTGCATGTTATCGCTGCAGCGATTGTCGTAGGTAGCAGAGAGTATTTATCGCGTATGCGATACCAGTTCTCTGGAGAGCATGCAATAGCATTGATGCAGCGACCAATTAGCTTTGCATTCCCTCGAGGCATTGATTTTCCCGCCGCTATTGAGAGAAAGTGGCGATACCCACGTCCTATTTCTTCATAGCAAGGAGTGCCTTTGAAGAGAATATCCATCAATACGCCAACGTCGTACCCAAGCACGCGATCGTCAGTAGCTATATCGACTAGGTCTCCACGAAATTGAGCAATGGTTGCGATGATGATAATGCGCACGAAAGCGATGTATCTGTTCTCGTTTGTGCAGTATGGGATGACGTATCGTGTATACTTCCATGCATAGGTATATATATCCTTGATGAAATCTACGGATAAGTTAAGGGATTTGAGATGATCGAGGTCATTCGCTATTTCCGATGGATAGGTCCATTGATGTCTGCTTTCAATTGATATGCTGAGGCTATCGAATATCGCAGTCGGGTCCGGATTATGCTTCGCCATTTTTATTAGACAATTACTGATGGCCTTTGATGCTATCGTATGTATCGTACGATAAGGTATTTCGTAGTTGCATTACATCCCCGTCTCAAACGGATATTACGTTCCATGATGCCCATTATATAAAGTAAGATGGTGTATGCATTCCATTCTACAGAATCCTTGCCAGTATCCGACACTAACTAGTTACGCTAGTTTAGCTGGATCCAGAATCGGGTCAATGCCCCGGCCAAGTAATGGAACAGAGTGGGTACAATGGAGACTCAATATTTTACGAATCTCAGAAGAGAGGAGTAGTGGGGTCTGCTCATCCCCGGCTACTCCGTACGAAGCGCCCACCACAGATGCTTCGCATGACACTGTATAAATGGCCTCAGGTATTAGATGCTATGGCAGACTGTAAAATACCGCTTGGTCCCTAATTTCTGTACATATTGCCCATTTCTCTATGATATGTTTATTAGCTTGAATTGCATGGGTATCTAGTTTAATGATTGCATACCCAGATCAAACTCATGTCGAGCAGCTCCATTCACAATCTATGTTCCGAGCCTGCACCGCCCACGATTTTAGCGCAGTCTCGCCAGGAACTAAAAGAAAAAACTTACCAAGAGCTTTTCGATGTCTTCTGGGGCGTCAGACGGCGGATCATGCGAGGTTCCAGCGCCCCACCGACTTACGTCGCAGTTGCCGTCGTCACTGCTCCATCCGACTCCTCCGGCGTCGAACATTACACCATATTTCTTGAACATCACATTATAATCTTGTTCTTTCTGAGGCCAGTCACGTTTCTTAATCCGATGATCTAAGAATTGGATGTCAATATCATATGGGAGCTTATCCTTAGGAATGTTGATGGTAGTTCCCCACTAGAGTTTGGACATCATTATTAGCGACAGATTCATCCAGGCTACATAGTCTGGGAACTTCCTCAGACGCGTCAGGACATACTGGATGCAAAGTAAGCTCGGTAGGGGTTGTTCTGGCAACCACTTGATCTTCGTCGTCTAAAACATTAATCAGTGGTGCAAACCCCTCTTTCCAGCCACCGAACTCTAGGATTTTGATTTTACATGTTCCCATAGCGAATGCCGCCGGCGTAGAGGTGGTAGTACCCGCGCAACTGCTATCTTGAAACGATGTACAAACAATAACTTCCCCATTATCCATGGTCGTCGTCGCTGGTTTGAATGAGGCTAAGGAAAGTCACTCATGCGCTACCGTATATTGAAGGCTTCATGCTACTCACTACTTGGTGCGGTAGACGTGGCAGACGTGATAGACTCGCTCAATATTGACTTTTGCGTAACCCATTTAGGAAGAGACCATGTCCATGGTTGTACGAAGGTGGAAATCGTGGTATGTATGGGGAGAAAAGAAGTACTTGAGAGAGCGTGGGTTGTTTTAGCCAGAGACGCATTATGGTCAGTGGCTCCTGTAGACAGGCAGGTGCTTGGTAGTGATGCTGTGTTATCTGTCGCTGTCGCTGTCGCTGTCCCTCCAGTATGGCCTGAGTTAGTCGAGGAGAGTGAAGACCCTGTTAGAATGTCAGGGGTCAGGCTACTGATATCGGAGGGTTGGGGAACAGCGGAGATATAATCGCTGCTAATGCACTGAGACGTAGGGACGATGAGGGTATAGGGGTCTGCTGCTACATGTGTACTTTCAATGCTGCTACTCGAAAGCGCGCTTGGAGGACCAGTGCTAATCAATGGTATTTGTAGGGCTCAAAAGAGTAGTGATACAATGTTGAGAGGTGAATGGGAGTAAGGCCGAAACTGGGCTGCCAGAGGTCATCCTGGATGTATAGAGTATCTCTTCTTCTCTTTGTGTTTTTCCTTGTTGAGCAAGTTCCCACTGATGTGATGGATTCTAAGCCGATCAATTCAAGCGTGTAAAGATATTAGAGAGTTCCTGGCTGTATCTTGTGATAATCCATGTGGTAATGCGAATCTTTTTTCTGTTATTTTGAGTTCTTTATGTAGAGGAAAGAGACGCATCGCAATATTGAGGGCCATTTCACTGATCATGGGGGAAAATAGGTTCTGATTTAATATCAAGAACTCAGGGCAGGATGTCACTCAATACTCGATAACGGAAATATAAATCTATAGCTAATAACAACTTGAAGTCTAATTATAGCCGCCCTACACGGAATATAGTGAGAAGCTTGCTATCAGACACGATAACATAGAGTAAAAATATAGTCAGCGTTTCAGGCGGCATATGGCTGGCGTCGCACCAGTAATCTAGAAGTATTTATAAAAAAGAACATGAATTAAGGTATATAGTACGTAGGGTAGCTGCTTTCTTCTGCTGTCTTTGTATCTATCGCTTTTGTTCATTCCAAAATGGCAAGAATCTGTAGCATTGCATTAAGACGAAAGATCCATCGAGCTTTGTTTTATCTGTCCAAGATCTGGCAACCGCTATGTTTTTCTAAGTTTAGGTATTCCACAACAAGGTTGTAATCAACAGCATTTCACATCCTAGATATATAAGGGAAGTCCTGCCAAGCAAATATCCTAACTTTCATACGAACATAATCTGAGCATCCGCTGGGGAAGAAAGGCAAAACGAACAATTTAATCAGTGGGAGCAGCTTCAAGTGTACTCAATGGTTATATCTTCATTTTTCAGGTTAATAGTTTCAGTCTATAGCTGTATAATTTCTAAAATGGGGTATTGTCATGGGTTTGATATTTCATTCTTATCTTAGTTCTACAAGCATGTAGACAATTGCATCAGAGATTTTATGTCCGAGTATGCCAATGACTACTGTATAAAACTGAGTCTAATTATACCAGTGTCGAAGTACCTTTTCAGGTATTTTCTCCGGTAAGTTCACCTCCGTTCTAAACAAAAAGAAATACTAAAGTAAGTAAGTAGGGTTAGGATTAGATCCTTCTCATATGCACCTAGCCCGCAGCTCCTCTATTTGGCCCAACTCCTATAGGATAATTTTAATTATTATCCAAAAATTATTTTATAACTATCAAGGTCTACTCTTCATCCTTCTTCGACATATGTCAATGCTGGTAAAGGCTGTTATATGGAGGATATATATCCGTGTCTCCCAAACTGCATGATGACCAAGAATTAATGGTCATTTTCTTTGCGTTGAACTCAGAGTCGGGACTCATCAGCTCAGCGGAAACAAACTGCGGTAGAGATGATAAAGCTTCATCCGTGACCAATTTCAACGAAGATTCCATTTCCTTGATCATGCGATGCATCTCTCGAACAGCAGCGGGTGTGCTGAGCAAGTGATTTGCCCTATATGCGATAATGCGTGCTTTATAGCTGTCCAACATGCGCTTCAGCTCTGTAGCCAGGTAATTTGTATGGAACGAGGAGTCCGCTTTGAGAGTCTCTTGCGTGAGCTTCCGTGCCTCGTCGTGAAGGTTGCGTTCTTCGTAGCCCTCGACCATGCGCCCTATCCATAGAGTAAGGGGACCTTGGTAGAGCAAGTAATGTTTTCTATACGCGATGAAAGTCTCCTGTGTGAGCTTCCATGCCTCGTCATGAAGGTTGCGTGCTTTATAATCATCAAGCATGCGCTCTATCCATGGAAGAATAGGACCTTCGTGGAGCGAGTAGTGTTCTCTATAGGAGATGAAAGTCTCTTGCAAGAGCTTCCCGTGCCTCGTCATGAAGGTTGCGTGCTTTGTAACCATCAAGCATGCGCTCTATCCATGGAAGAATAGGACCTTCGTGGAGCGGGTAACGCTCTCTATAGGAGATGAAAGTCTCCTGTGTAAGATTCCATGCCCTTTCAGGTTTGAGTTTTGTCCACGCGTGGATCACATGTACGCAGAAAGTATCCTGCGCAACCAGCCAAATCTCGTTGTATTTGTGCCGTGCGTTGGATGCGTTGATCATCTTCTGAGCGGCGAGACGGTTTGCGCCGAGCTGAACACTTGCTTCGATAATATCCGAAGCGGTGAGGGAGATTCATCGAGCAGATTATCTGTTTTCGTAATGTGCTTTATCAATGGAACAAGCAGAAGTGCGCTGGGCGAGCGGTCGGCTCCATGTGCGCTCAAAGTCCCGTCGTCGTGTAAACTTGATGTCATAATGATCAGATTCGTGCGAGTTTACACAATGATATGGTTTGACACCTGGCGCGCTAAATCGAGAAGGAGAGGGGCTTGAACGTCTTATCTATGATCGTGAATCGGCCTACCCATGGGCCATGAAGGTAGCTTCCAGTGGGGCTAGCAATATCCAGCGTATCCTACGCTAAATTAGTGTTAAGGCCGGAGACCACCCACAATCTTCTAACCTTTCTTTCTTTTCTTTCTTCCGCCTTTCTCCAAGATTTGCCGAACACCTCACCACTACGCTTATGCTTTAGCGAGCCTTAGCGCTCCTTTCCTCTAGTAAATTGAAACAACTGCTTCCATTATCCGCGTATCTTACTCGAATACAAAGAACCGGTTGGCCGTTCCATCACCGGTGGAGTTGCCAGGCATGTAGTTGAGCGGCATATCAATCTCGCCGCATCCTAAAGGACATGGCAAGCATGGAATTTTTGACGATAAAATTTGCGATGCTTGAACTGCAACTGTCAGACACAGAATCAAGGCGAGACCATATGAAACAATGCTGTTTCCAAACAAGTATTTCACCATCGCCCGAATGGCTGTAATTATTCTATCAATGTGCTAGCAAAAGCACACTGGCTGCTTTGACGCACAAGCAAGACAATTTGAAGGCAGGTGCTGCTGGGCCGTTTACCAGCAGAATGCAGCAAATAGAATACCAAGACAAATTTATTGGGCAAGTGGCACTGGGAAGTCCTGACGCGTATTCTGGCAGGTGTTGAGTAAAGGCCCTGCTCCCGTGATGTAACGAAATTGCACTCGTGCTCCGCACAAGTTAAGAGGTTATTTTCCCGCCACCCGCCACCCGCCCCCGAAGGAATAATTTGTCGGTATTGCAGTTCTGTCTATCAATATATTGTCGTTTACGATCCCCATTCTGCTACAGAAATGCCGAGATCAAGTGGAAGATAAAATATAAGAGAACCTACGAGATTTAAACAATACCAGCCCTTAACAAACATGCCCTATCACCAGTGGATCATGTCCGTTCGGATGCTGTAGTTTGAGGCAGAAAATGCCTCCCCTATCTATGCTGAGAAGAAGCAAGACGACATGGCGCAGCGGGGTATTGAAAACAGGCGAAGTGGGGTAACATTGTTAAAAACAAAGGGCGATTCGTCGGAGTTCCAACATGATTAGGCAGAATTTGGGGTTACAAACACAGGCCGACGTCACCCATGCAGGCATTTCCCCATTTTCTCCCACCAAACAGCTTGTTGAGACCGCCACTGGGCTAAGCACCTTGAAAATTCAGGAGTCTTTGCTCTAGTTCATCCTATTCCTGTTCGCTTCAGCTTGGGTGTGGAAACATACCACAGGGACTGTCCAGCAGTCCAGATCTCCTTGAGCGCTTTAAGGAGCCGGAAATGTAGCGACGCCACAACATGTTAGTAATCGTATCAATACGAAAAGTAACACCTAGACGATCTTCAATAAGCTCAATAGACTGCTATTGCAATGTAGTATTAGGTAGCGACGCTAAATGTCAATACATATATCATCAGCCAATTTACTAGGCCTTCAATGTTACCAGACTCCACCAGGTTATAATCACTTTCCTTGTCCGTAACATATTTGGCTCCTTAAAGCGCTCTAGGAGATGGGACGAATAGCATTCCGATTAACGGAATCGTATGGGTTTGCTTAGTCATTGTAGATCAACGTTCTCTTATTGACAAGTGATCCAGTACAGTGCAGTTGATGTCACCTACTCAGTCGGATCAGATCCATGCCGTGTACAAGCGCTGTTACTTCACCTAAAAACAGTTTCGCAACACAAAATTACAAGCTGTGATCCATCCTTATCCTTTCTCATCTCGATCTGAAAGACCTAGGAGAGCCAGTTGTTGTATGTTGTTGTTCTCCTCGAAGGCGACGAGCAAGTTGTATGTCTTTGCTCTGTATAGTGACTCTTTTAGCATGAATGGCGGCAAGATTTGTATCTTCAAAAAGTCCAACAAGGTATGACTCGACAGATTCCTGAAGGGACCCTATTGCAGACGACTGAAAGCGTAGGTCGCTCTTAAAGTCACGAGCGATTTCGCGAACCTTCCATGAGAGTTTACGTATAAGCCCTGCTCCATTCACAATGTGGAGAGTAAAAACTTACAAGCCGCTGGAATGGGAGCTTGCGTATCAAAAGCTCAGTAGACCTCTGGTAACGACGAATCTCGCGAAGAGCCACCGTACCTGGTTTATATCGCCTAGCCTTCTTCACGGGCCAATTTTTATTGCGAGCTGAGAAACAGAGTGTATATCAGCAGATGTTAGGTGGCTTTGAGGATTATGGGAGATATTTACGAGCTTTAGAAGCTAGTCGTTTGCGTGGAGCTTTGCCGCCGGCACTTTTTCGAGCAGTTTGCTTTGTGCGAGCCATTGCTGTAAAGGTGCTCGGTTAGTTCGAGATACCCAAGTTTTCAATCTTTTGGGTTTAAGAGATAGGGTAGGAGTCATACAGGAGGCACGATGCAAAGATAGAAGTTCCCGATATTTATTGTGAAGGAACTGGCGCGCCCTGGGTGGAATTTCACATACACTAACCATAATGAGATTTTTTAACCTCTATGGCTTCATCATGAGACTAGCAATAATCACAGTTATTAACATCAAATTCGCCTGATAATATTTCGTCCACATGAACTCATGCGCCAAGCCTAGCAGGATACATGCCCATGCTCATTGATCTCATAGAATGTGCGAAGGCTCCAACGCTGTACCAGTCCCCATAACGTCTTAGTCAACATCTTAGTGTGTACATAAAGTAACTTAGTATTGCTCTATCTATGCTGGATATGCTATGTAGACATTCGTAAAATCACTAAATGCTGGGACTTCTATCACCAGCCAATTTACTAGCTTTCTTACGTCACTAGGTTCTCCCCGGTTGTAATTGGAGCCTTCGCACATTCAATGAGATATGTATGAACCATAAGTGTAAATATTGGTAGCCTTGGGTTGGAGCCATGTGGCTAGGCCTGCAATGCAAAAACAAATCGCCGCTCGATCTTGTTAGACATATAACGGATTAATGTCTAATGTATTTCTATTCTAAATGATTTCGTATTGGTTTAGGGTAGGTGCAGCGAGATAGCCGTCACGTGATTTCGCACATGACAATGATAAATCTGCATGTCATAGAGCCCACTACGTCAAGGTCTCTGCCGTTTCGGGACCATTAACACAATTTTTAGAGCCACATAGACAACGCTGTCCTGGGGACCGCCAGTATTCGTCCCCATACGACACCAAAATCCAGCTCCCTTTCTCGATGCGTCGGATCGCCTTGAGCATGACACGCCAACGCCCAGAAATCAGAATAGAGTCAAATACACAATTTGGCTCGCAAGAATGATTCACTTTACGAACCCAGTTTCCCGATTTAAGTGGATGAATGAGACACCAAGAAACGTATTTCTTGTTTGCCGACAAATCATTCCGTGCCAGTTCCGCGGCCCACCCGTCAGAGAATTGATTGAGGGGCGCAATCTCGCCAACAAGCTCACCCAGCAGCTCTCCCTTCTCATAGGTTATAGTTGCTCGCACACCCTCCCCATTCCATCCCCAGTGTTACATATCTGGGGCTTGGCCGTGCTAACTTTTGTGCTGATACATGAACATCCCGGTCCTTTGCAGTATTCACAGGATCTCTGACCAGGAAATATGCCGGTCGGATCTTCACCCACGATGAACCCTGGGGCCCTTGCCAATTGGTATATTTGGCTTTAGTGAATTTGTTCGTCTTAACCTCAGTGAAAACTTCGTTGTCCGGGTCTCGGTTCCATATCTGGTTTACGTATGGTGACGGCGGCTTTATGTTGCATTTTCTTACCGCCCTGGATGCTTTAGACGGGTTCGAGGCATTGTTGTCTAGGACGTCTAGGTAGCGCCTCTTGATCCTCCCGGAGCGCTCGAAGTATCTCGGCTGGCCTAGAACACTTTGCCATTTCAACGGCCCTTTCTCGAACATTCCACCGTAGAACCGTATTTTGGAAGGGGTGGATATTCTCATCTTGCGAACGAGCTCGAGCATGTCTGGATCATGTGGCTCTTGGGATGCACGTTGCCGAGATCGCCAATCATTGGCCTCGTATTTGCTAAATGTAGCTTTATTACCGCAAATCTAGTAATCGAGTTAATTATATTTGCATTGGCATGCGAGAGATGAACGTTAGAGGCTGACCAATGGAAATTGCATACCTGTATGTCCCTCGACGTGCTTAGCCAGCTGGGTCTTCCATTGACCACAGATACCACAAAGCCCGCCAACAAGATGGTAATTGTTATCGATATCTTGGTAATTTTGGTTTGCAACCACAGACATCCTAAGGAAAAAGAAGGATAACAAGGGGGCAAGGAGATTGAATTAAGACCAGAATAATTTCAGGACATCTCTCAGACCTCCTGGAAATCCTGAACCAATATTGAAAGCACACTACAAAACATCTCTTCACAACCGCGATCGAGCTGGATAACATCTTAAATATGAAAGGAAGACGATAATTTCATCTTGCATCGGAGAACCCATTTCACGTTTTGAAAGTGATTTGACGTTGGGCTACTCGGCAAAGCTGTCTGATCATCCAGTAAGTGGAACACCAATACTGGAAAGGGGAAAAGGGTAGTTTAGCGTCAGTTGTGGGTGAAAGTGGGCAGCAAAGCCTTGTTCTGTCGGCGGATGATGTGAACAGCCTTGAGATCGTGGTGGTGGGGTGGAACGCCTGCAGGGCCGATGTGATGTAACCCAGGCGATGAATATGGACACGAGCGAAGTCGTTTTGATGCATACCCGACAGCTGAAAGCCTTATCGAGATTTGACGACTTGGATTTATCCTACTGTACTGTATCCAAACGAAATGCGTCTCTGCACCTGTCACGAAGTCAAAGTCGACTGTACTTCAAGATGTGCTGATTCTTGATGTAAATTCGAGTCGCCACAGGAGCCTACATCAGCATCCCTTCGAGGGCAAGCGTTGGTCTCATGAAAAATGCATGCAGGCACCGGAATAGAAGCACGCATGCATGGCTTGCGTTTACCTATCCGTAACATCCGTGGACAATCAAGCAACGTGATCGTTTGCGGCTAACCGGAAAAAATTCATCTCCGAGTTTTTTCTGCTCGTCTATCCTGCGACCTGGTCTGTTGGTTGTGAGCACTCGAATGGTCGTGTTGGTTGGCATGATATTCACTTTACTCGCAAAGACCCACCTTGTGCAGGCCCATTCAAAGGCCTAAATGACGCTATATCCGCGGATGCAGGATGTACGAGCTAACATCTTGGAAATATCTCCAAGAAGTGGCGAGGCACTATCACAAGCGCCGGAAGCCATCCGCTGAACAGGGCACAAACGTGCGACGGTGCCCATGGTGGGTCGGTTTCTATACATCGCCGCCCGTTGCATAGTGCATTAGTTCCGGTCTAGTCCAATACAGAACAGGAAAGTGTAGCGGCACTGTCATACATCATCTCGAATAAGGCACAAGCATATGTGGGGATGATCCACCGCAAGGGCAGTAGTTCACTTTCCCCCTTCCCCATGTCAGTGCTTTGCATATTTCTCAAATCATGTGATTTCCACAACATTGACAGGGGACGGAGACGGATATGAACAATGGGAAAGGAGAATGAGAGACAGAAGGGGCACAGGAGGTGGGGTGGGGAAAGACACGAAGCGGTAAGGGAGCAAGGTGGCATGCAGAATCGGCCCAACAGCATCGCCGTTGCACCCCTCTGTGTAAGAGCTAACTCATCTTACAGCCAATTACGTCAAAGGGTCCGATGGAAGGTTGATGATCTCGGCCTTCTCCTTCGTATCTAGGCCCGCTCACAGGATACATAGTCCATATCATATTCCGCAGCACGCTCCGCTTCAGGACGATACCCGGTCTGGAGCTGCTGTATCCTCGCGGAGCTCGAAAAAGGTAGGTCAGGTCCTGGAGATCGGCGCGCGGCTTACCCCGGCGCGGACCGTTAGTGTTCATTTCACATCAGTCGGGGAAGACCTGCCTTGCAGTAAAAAGTACTAGTCGATGCATAAGGTTTAGTTCCATGTTGTAAGAGGAGAGCCTTGATTCGTCTGCGAGGTGGGCTAAGATGTTAGATTCGCTATCGTGAGTGGGAAGAGGTCAGGAAAAGTGGTGGGCAGGTGAAGGCAAAATTTCGGGGAGAGATGAGATATAACAGGTTTAATAACCAGACACTACCTGGTCCCTGGAGAAAACCATGGAAGGCAGGACCCGTGCACTGCTTTTACTGCCCTTTATCGAGCTTGCAAAGACTATCTGTCGCAATGTCAAATATTTACGCTTCGCACTGCGATCAGAGACAAGTACAACAATGGGGCGGCCATTATAATACAGACTTCGATCTATATCCATACCTTCCCGCTGCCCATTCCTCTGCACCACTTTGGCCCCAGCTCCCCTTCTCCAATGACTTGGATGGCTATCGTAATGCTATACCAAGCACTTACCATGGTTCAGTCACACATTATCAAGCGCCAAGCGCTCCGTCATACCCAGTCTGCGACTACACAGACGCAGTCTCTTGTTATGTATTGCCGATCGTGGAACCCAAGATGGAATATGGATATCCTGATGAATCAATCTCGTATCATGTTCCGGAGCCTTACTACCCGCGCGGTGGTGGCACAGGCTTGGTTCCATATAATGCTGTCTACGACTCAGAACCAGCTGCCAACTTAGCACACGCCTCAATTGAAACACCCTACTTTTATCAAGAACCAAAGTTTATGGAAAAACAGGCTGGGTTTGAAGCGAGCACGAATGAAAATCATCAGGAGGAGACAGATTCATCACATCGGCATTGCGAAAGTTGTACGTGTCAGAGCCACCCAGAAATGTGCTCTCCACAAAGCAACATCATCGCGAGCCCTTCACAGAAGCTCGATCATTTAAGCCCTGCAAGAAACGCGTCTAGCCTGAGCTCGACACAAATGATACCCTACTCCAATCCTCTGCAGGGTACGTCAGACTCATGTCCTTCGCAAAGCTCCAATAGCCTAAGCCTTCCACAGACTATTCTTACCTCGAGACTTCCACAACACACAGCCAACCTGGACCCTTTGTTGGTCACGCGGTGCATCGAAACTTTACAGAGCACACTCCACCCGGGAACCTTCAGCCTCAGAATGTTATGGAACACGTTCCGTTTGATCATTCCGAAAGGGTTGATTGTTTGCAAGGACCAGAAAATATATGGTGGTTGGAAATTCGGAATTGATCCAATGCTAGGAAAGAGGCTGCTGTCACTCCCCGCCGGCGACGTCTCCATATTCTACTGCAGTTTTGCCGAGATGCATCGGGTAATTGCGAGATGTATTTACGGTATGCTATGGAAGGGGATGTCTTTTCGAGATTTTGCAGGACACAGCACGGCAGCAATAACATATTGCCTGGGAATCGAGGGCCAACGAAGAGTACTTGTAAGAAGGAGAGAAAAGAAAAGAAAAAGAAGGGAAAAAAAAAGGATAAAGAAAACGACAAAGAAAATAATACTGGTAGCCATCAGGAGATGCTTATATCTCTCCTGTGCCTCGGGCAAGATTGACGCCCAGTGACGTGATCTTCTCGAGATAGCCCAACACGATGAATTATCATTCCTCGCAGCAACTCCTGGATTATTGGATACCCTGGTGCAGTGTTAAACACCTCTGATAAAGTCGAGGTCGCGAGCAATGGAGACAAATGGAAAGCCACAGGAGTCGGCGTGGCGCAAATCAGATCTATCCAAGCATCCCACCCGTAAGTCCACACATGCATTTAACATGATCTACACACCTGACTTCTCCACCTTGCAAATGCTCCTTTGTTCATTGCCATGGTCGAATTACCTTTGAAAACACATTTCCCCTCGCACGCTAAGGCTTGCCTCGATTCGGCGAACGCCGTCTTGCAGAGAAATTGACTGGATCGCTGCTCGGATTGTTTTCCATCTGGATGATCATGTCGCATCATTCGGTCTTTTTCATTATCCAGCCTGGCAGGTAGCCTTAGAGTGGAGAAGGCTGGAAAGGCGCCCCCTTCGCCAATGAATGCGACCAAGTGTCATGTGTGGCTTGGCGCCGAGAATGATGCTTTAAACGACTGCCTGTCTCCATGCCGGACGGAATGCCTGGAGGCTCTTAGGCACATTCAGTGCCTCGCTTATAAAAAAAAAAACCCCACCCCCAATTTCGATCCGTCTTTACGGGGTGTCGCTTCCGGCGAATTTCCATTCCACATCTTAAAGGTGAAGAGTAAGCTCGTCAAAGACAAGCTCTGTGCTGTCGTGTTCTTTTGTCTTAGCATTTAACTATGGTGATGGCAGTCTGAAACTATAGGTATTTCTGATCTGGGAAATCTGATGTAAGTAGAATAATTAATGACCATGACTTTTCGTCACTTGTTCAAGCGTTTGTTAGATTCTATAATTCTCACGAAGCGTCCACGGGGTATGGAGGGCAGCGAAGTAAGGACTTGAATAACTAGCAGCTTGCCTGAAATTACCGTCTCCAGTCACTAACTTTAGTGGGATGCCAAGCACACGACAAGATGCACATTGAATTAATGTAGCCCCTCTCCTCCCTCTCCTCTCCACCACTAAAAAAAAAGGTTCTCAATCTTAATGCGCAATGTGAGTCAACCTTGTCCTTGCTGTACTTCGGCGCTAAGGATAGTAAACGATCTCGAATGCCCATGATTCTTGCTCCTTGCTCCTTGCTTCTTTCTTCTTTCTTCTTCCATCTTCCGCGAAACGGGTATTTAACAAAAGAGCCCCACACTGGATAGCCACATTGTACAGTGCTATAGCAAGGTGGGCAGTTAAGCGAGACACCTGAGCTAATGCAGGGCTTACGGCGTGTGCACGGCCTGTGGGGAAGTGTAAATCGTGGCAATCAGGGCGAAGATGTCCACTTCAATCAGCTTGGGTGGGGTGTTTCCTGGCCCGCCCCGTTGCCCGTGACATATCTGGATATAACACATCTTTAGCAGCTGAAGAAAGAAGCAAGGAATTTCCTTGAAGGGCTTCGACTCATTTCGACTCGACAAATGGAGGTATATCCGACCGTTATCCCCACGACAATAGCCCGAAAGCGGTAAGATTTATGCGCAGCTGATGGGTCGCGCCAGATAATTTCTCGTAACGATACCAGCACCCACTCACATCAAGAAGAGAGCCACATGTGCACACTCGGTAGTGGGTATCGGCACAATACGATACGCACAATTGATGCGTCTAAAATCTCAGACTAGACTAACCGTGCCTCTAGTTGGCACAGGACAGGGAAAGGTGCTGCAGGAGTGATTCATCTCTGCACTATAAGCCCGATGTGTGCCGTAGGGGCCATTCCATCTTCACAACGGCTGCTCATTTATGTCAAATGTCTCATTCTTCCACACATGACACGCGGCCGAGGAGAGCAGGCATATAGCCCAGATAAGATGCTGACGTCACATGTTCAGACACCTCTGCGTCGCTCAGACGATTTGTTAAAAGCACTTCCAAGATCTTCTGAACATGGTCTGGCGAGTTGAGCCATTGATCCCGAGGTGTTAACTCAAGAATGATATTAAATACATAGAGAATCTGGTAGATTCTAGGATAGATTCTCAATACCTCTTCCTGAGGTTTTCCTTTGACTTCCTTCCACTTCCCAAGTATCGAGGCAAGTATGTAAGGGGTGTAGAAATGCCCGAAGCAAGAAGGAGAAATGCCACAGCTGGATGACCATGCCGAGGCGATAGAATTCCACTAAGAAAGCACTCAAATGTTGACTTCCCACCTGAGAAACTCATGATACTAGTGTTCCCCGGTGATATTCTGAAGGTCGTGGCACGAGACCTGAGCCCTAATTCTCTAGCGAAAGCCAAAGCTGCTCTATCTCGCTCACTCCATGCAAGTTCGCGGTCGAGTATGAAGTTTAACGTCATTTCAGTCAGCATGGGAAACCGTCCAAAGATCTGAGCGCCGGCTCGTACCAACGCTAATGCTATGCCGAATTGTCCGTTGATGCAAGCCTGGGCTAATGGTCGTCTGACGAGGCCACACGCCACCGTCAAGGAGCGCTTCGCGTCTACGTCGAAGCCTGAATCGATAAGATCAGAGACGATTGACTTACATCCGGAGCTAGCGTTAACAGCATAAGTGAGGGCACAAGACGTTTCCACCTGATCACGATTCATATGGCAAATAATGTCGAATGCATTTGCTGCTGCTGCCAGATTAATACCACTGTCTGGCCAACAAGTTCGGCCGAGGTCTTCGATGAGTGATCGGTGGTTCTTTAAAGGCTGAATCATGTAGGATTCGAAACCTTCAAGCTGTTCCAAGTCTGGCTCGTCTAGGGCTAACAGATCTTTTCGAAAACCCTCAGCGCTTTGCATATATGTCGAATGCTGGCAAGAGAGGCCTGGAACAAACAGGTTGCGATTGCGGGTTCTTTGGCCCATAGCGCACCGAAAAGGGCGCTATGCTTTGCCAAGTATCTCTTCGTCGAATGCTCGAAAGGAATTTCGATCGTGGACTGGGCGTAGAGATTGATGCCTTTGGCCAGGAGATGTTTTACAACAGTGGCGTGTCCCATCACAGCGGCTGCATAAAGTAGCGTTGCCCGAAATTTCAGGTGTCCCATTCGAGTGAGCTTCTTGAATTGGGCGTTAAACTCCTGTTCGAGGTTCGCATCTGCTCTCTCTGCGTTGTCTATCACCGCAATGATACTTTCTTCGTCTGTGTATCTTTCAATGGCGATTATAATGGATGACGTGTTACAACACTTGACATTTCGTTTGTAAAGAAAGGTATTAAGCAAGGAGTGCAGCGTCTTGCAGGTGAGAATCAGTTTGTTGAGAGAGGCATCATTGCAGAATTGTGCAATCATAAGCTGGATCTCGGGAGGCAGTTTGCGTTGTAGCATAGCTAACCATAATATCGTCGAAATGGTTTACGGTATGTGTACGTGCAACATACAGGAGAAAGTTAACTGTGCCTCTTCTTATACATATATGCTCCGTAACTTTGGGATCCTTGTGTATGGCTCGAGACGCTTACCTTTTGCCCCCTACTGAATCGGACCTGGCTTATTTTCGCCTACTTCCCATAAGCCCTCGTTACGCTGCCAGTGTGTTATTCACTTAATTTCTACTGTAATTTCCTTTCATGCAAACTTGTGCCTATGGTTCAGTTGCGCTGTAAATCTAGAGTCTTTTGCTGCATTATCGTATGCCCTGCTGCTCCCCGCAGGTTACGTTCAGTCTCTTCTTGTTATATGAAAAAATCTGGGTGTTTGGCACATGGAAAGTTCAACTTTTGGGATTTTGTTAATCTGACACTTTTTGGGGGTAGTTCTATTTGAGATAAGAAACTGCGTGTATCTGTATATGAATCTGCATTTCTCCTTTGTTTGGCTGAACTATCATGGAGTTTCTTTAACCACGAGACATCTTCATACTTGGAAATCAACAGAGCATCGACGATATTTGGATCTCACTGAAAATGCGTGAGTATATGACCATTTCCCTCTGTGGTTATACCTTTCAGATGTATTACGATGGAAGGGATGAACGTTGCATGAAGATCGCCAACTCGATGGGGAGCCTGCCGCTGAGGGTGACCGTGAAGCTCTGTTCTGGGCGAACATATTGTTTTCAGGTATATTGACCCTATTCGCATTATTTCAACACAGATAATTAACCCAGCCGTATCCTAGAGTGGGCCGGAGTCGACTGATGTGGTAGATATTGGGCGCGATAACGATAAAACTAAAGGATACATGGCCCTTCACAGTATATACTACTGAGTATGTATGTTGATCATGGTTGTTCACTAGTTGTTAGGCCAGGATCTCGCGGGTCGCCCTGAAGCTAATAAAAACTCGGCCACCTTTCCCTGGTATGGATGAGAGTGCCTTGAAGGCATCATTGCACAGTATCAATACCTTGATATTTCTTATTCCGTGGGGAAATGGGAATCCCTTATGAAAGTCTTTCTTGTAATGTACAACACACGTTTGAAGCGCTCATCCATCTCGTAATGTAGCATCATCACTCAAGAGGCACCATGTTCCGCCTTTGGATGATGTGAGTTTGCGAGGGGTTCTATACAGTGCTTGTTTCTCGTATCTAGACCAAAATTCATCGAAAAGCTTCACCCTTCCATTATGCGCTACACCCACCCTCGCAAAAGTGAAAACTGTAAGATGTACCCTGCGTGTAGAGTCCTTAGCCATATCAAGCTAGTTTATTCATGTTCATTCAGTTCATCCAGTTCATCCATCTAACCCCGGCTGGGGTCTCTGCGTACAGCCTAGCTCCAATTTACTTAGCGTTTATTTACCGTCTCTTGTGCGGATATCACCATTTCTGTTATATGTAGTAGTGCAGAAAAGGTCCGGTATCGTGGTAAAGTGCTGGCTACGGAAGATTTAGACACCCTTCAGCAATTTTTGCAGCACATAGAGTTGAATTTACCGGGGTTTCATCGAAACCTGTCAGTTTAAGAGTATAGTATAAGTGCCATTCCTTCTCATATCCTGTCAGCAATCGAACGCCAAGCCAAGCTTTACTATACGGTAAAGGCGCATGACAGCTTCAACATAGAATGGATTGATGTATACAGCGTATCTTGCATATCACCTTACGGACTTTGAACCTGCAAATATATGGGAGGATATACGAGCGGTCTCACCGTCTCACCCCTCCCCACTACTAACTGAAAACTCAGATGGGGGTTTTTGTTAAATGGAAGTGATGGCTTGTAGATGAACCATGACCTACTTCCCGGTTTGGAGCTAAAGCCGTTTGACTCTAGAAAAGATAAAAATCGGCCAGACACTGCCTCAACAAGCTATCACTTTGTCGTAATGACCCATTATGCTCCATCAACCAGTTCCTTTACGTAGGGCCCATTTCAATCTGCAACATGTCAGAGGTACAATGTGGGAAAAGCTCACCGCCCAAAATCCAACGCGTAGACGTTATGTTGAAAGATCGTGGCATATCACTAGGGGTAAGTTTGTATTGCTTGCATCTCCTCCTACACGAAGTCGATGTCTTACTATCATGAACAGTTTGACATAATAGACTATGGGCTATCTTCCTCTCTCCGATCGGGTGTGTTCGAGACCAGGGCGGCTCAGGACATGCTGCTTGCACACACACGATTTAAGCAATCCCTGTCTAGAAGTGCAAGCAACTCCTCCAAAGATCAATGCAAGGCTGAGCTAGACGCCATTGAAGTTCTATTCAGTGGAAACCTAAACGAAGACATAAGCATTGCGTTCACGGCTTGGTTGGCATTCGCCTGCGCGATGGATGATACCCTCGAGACACTGCCACCAGAGCTGGGCGAACAGGTCCTTGAGGAATGCATTGTGATTTGCAATGAATACACCAAAGACAAGTGCAAAAACGGTATGTGACATGTAGCTTTGATAATGTATGGAATGGGACTGATACGGTAGGTTACTAGCGAGCGCAGACTGCAAGGTCGGAACGGAGGACAGGATCCAGCATCTCACTAGAACACTTCTTGCCCACTGTAAGCAGCACCTGTCGGAGTCAAGCATGGAAGCATTCCGTGAAGCGGTGTGCCTTGTTTTTCTAGCTCACATCAAGGAATGCCATTTCCTGCGACGAGATATACCTAACGATTTCGATACCTATATGTCTGTTCGCAGGCGGACGATCTCTCTGGATCCGTTCTTTGAAATAGTCAAGTGCGAAATGTTACCGGAAGAAATGCGAAGACATACTCACTGGTCCAAGCTGCAAGACGCGATATGCCGGGCGGCTGGGCTTCAAAACGACCTTATCGGGCTGGAGAGGGATCTGGCAGATGCCGAGGAGCTGAATGCCGTGGTGATCTTGATGAGGTGCGAAGGCCAACAAACTGCCGCTTCCGAGCTGAACATGATGGCCTTGGCGGGGTGTGTCAAGAGGGTTAATGACGAATACAATAAGATGGTGGCAGTGGCCGCTGGTGTTGTTGAGGAAATTTACGAGGCCACAGAAGTAAAGGTGCGAGATCGCGTGATGGAAGTAGCGAGGCATATTTCTCTTTTATGCAGAACGCACCTTGAGTGGTGTACTTCGGCCAAGAGGTATAAAATTAGCAGTGCAGCTTGAGCCTCAACCGACAATACCATAGGGTTTCGAATATTTGCATAATTGATGATTGTAGATCCAGTGATGGTCTCCACTGAAACAGAGGCCAACCTGCCAAAAATGGGATTTGGACCACCTGAATTCAACCCGTACTTATAAATACAGCCACATGCAAAGGAAAAAAAGAACTGGATGATTCAGCCACTACTTGTTGCCAGAAATTTTGAGAACGAGGCGTGTGTTGCAGTAAAATTTAACTTGAGCCATTTGATGCTGTTTGAGTTACGAACCTCATCATGCCAATAATAAACAATAATACCACACGGACTAAATATGGCACTCTATGAGTGTAGCAAGCATCATGGTAATCGCAAAATCTTTGAGACCACCGGCTTAACTGTGCGAAAAGGACTCTGTATACAAGACAACTCATATATGTACATCGGTTGTGTGCCTCTTCTAATCATCTCTTGTCGATTGTACTTCCAGTTCGAAGTTACAGACAGGTAAGTTCATACGAAGATGACGCATTGTAGCACGATCAGCGTCAAAAAGACCTGCGGCAAGTTTATAGGATTTTCCGAACAGTCAGGCCGAATTTCTGTAGAATCAACAACACTGCTAGCAGAGGTTCTTGCGTGCATAGACTACTCTCCTGGCATCGTTCTATTCATTGGAACGCCCAGCTCCGCCATTACAACAAAACTTAGCGAAAACATTCAATTCGACCCTGGACATGTCTACCTGCAGTCTAACCAAAAAAACAAAACTCTCGAGGTATTCTGTCCCGTGAGGCCTCGACAGTTGTCGATACATGATTATAACCCAGGAGAGATCCTGGACTGGATTTCTACCGAAAAGCTACCTCTTGCCAACATCTATGCCCGTCTATTCGGGATATTTTCCAATGTGGTTTGCGTATTTGACAGTAGCTTCTCTTCTACCACCGACCTCGAGAGCTTTCTCGAGACTTGGTCGCGCTCAGCCTCTGATCATCTGAAATCCCGCGGATCTCTACCACGGCTGATCATCTTCACTGAGAATTCGAAGACTCAAGCATCAGAGATGGAGAAATCCCTCCGCCACAAGATGAGTCCTGTGCTGAACGAAGGATTCTCTGGCCTTGCTGTGGAGTCTCTGGCAGTTGAATCAGGATTACTTAGAGGACGTGTCTATAGAAAAACAATGAGGATAATGGATTATGTCGAAAAGCATTGTGCTGCCTCGCAGTGGGAAAAAAGGCATCTAGGATGCTCTTCCACTCAAATGATCTGGTGTCTCTGTTCGCTGAAGCCGGAGGTTGTCTCATGGATAACATGACCTTCGATCCCATAATAGCTGCTCGGGCATCACACCCCTTGCCTTTGGATTCTCATGTACAAATCGAAAGCTTTCTATCTGACTTCGATACGCAAGACTGTTTTGAAACGTTCGCGCTGCCGTATTTGGCCTCTGCAATTCGAATGGAGGCCTTTCCTCAAGGATCACACAGTTAGTGAAAGACTAAGCACTGCACTTTCCCTAGACTGATCTTGTATCGTGTTTCAGACGCAACGGCTGACGGCGTGGAAATCCGCCAAATCTAGAATTCTATCTTGCAGATGTCTTTGAAGCCTTATACCTGCCTCACTGGCATCGAGCAGCACATGCGAGAGGGTTGAGCTCAAACATTCAGGAGTCATTGGCAATGCTCGTCACCGGGAAGAAAGCATACCATGCGTTCGATAATATGATAGGGAGAGAGACTAAAGAAATAGAGACTACAGGCATTGATAACCTTATTTCACCGCACGAAAACGAAAGAAGCGACGAGGAGCGTCACGTCGATCGAGTTATTGCCTCAAAAAATCAATGGGAAAGCCATCGAACTACCCGGTACTGTCCAGTGTGCATTGTGCAACCGGCCAAGTACCCGCTTCCATGTGGACATCGATTCTGCAAAGACCACATCAAGTTATTCGGAAAGCAAATATGGGATAACGAATTTTTAATTGAGCAATGTGTTTGCTGCCAGACACGCTTCGAAAACGTGAGTTTCCATTTTCGCCCGCCTACAAAAGGTGTTCGTTGCTTAGCCCTGGACGCTGGCGGAGTCAGGGCCATCGCACATTTGGAAGGTTTGCGTTTGCTTGAGGAATTGATGGAAGAGTATTTCCCAGGTACACCTGTCATTGAATTCTTCGACATCGTAGCAGGAACAAGCTCAGGTATGTCTATCCAGAAACAAGAAGAGAGCAAGGTACCAGGTCGGTCTGGTGAAGCTAATGCACGCTAAAAAACTGTAGGTGGAATTTGCATTTTGACGCTGGCCCATCTAGGGATGATGGTGAAAGATGCGATTACACACTTCACAACGTTAAGTCAACGAGTGTTTGGTCAGATATCAATGATTCAAAAGCTTCTGGGTCTATCGTTTCGTGGCGCAATATACGACAGTCATGCTATTGACGAAGCTCTTCAAATCCATTATGGTAACAGCTCACTTGCCGATTACACGCCTGCTACAGCTCGGGATGCTCATATCTTGGTACCCATTAAGGGAATGCCACGTAACGATTACGTTGTGGACAACTTCAACAACCCTTTTGTGGTGCTGCCTGATGGAGGTGGCGTCCAGAAGATTCTCACATCTCAAGCGTAAGTCTGTCGTCCTCTACACCGTGTGTCGCCCTGTATCGCCCTGTATCGCCCGTCTTTTCTCTTCTACAAACCCATCATCACGTTTTCCATTTCATTTTCAAATATTTGTCACGGAACCTTCGGATTTAATATGGTAACTGACTCAATCTATGCGTCTTATATTAGTGCCCGGTGCACATCAGCTGCTCCTGGCTATTTCCCCATACCATTGGTGGCGCGGTATATCAAGATGGAGCCCTCGGGCGGGCTAACCCCATAGGGATTGTTCTTTCTCAGGCCAAGGCCTTATGTCCCCACCATGTCGCCCCAGACTTCGTGCTATCGATGGGCACTGGCTGTGAGAAGAAGCAGGCCCGAGAAGTCATAGCACAGCCTCTTGCAAAGCCCGTGCCTTGTGAAGCCAAGACTCCACTTTGGAGGAAGATAGGCTTTGTCGACCTGCTGTATCGACTGGCTAACTCTTACAGTGACAGTGTCGCCGTGGACGGTGAAAAATATGATCGCGATTTGATCCGAGAGCTTTTGGAGCCAGAGGTCGCAGAGAGATGCCATCGAGTCAATGTAGAGTTCCCAACAGGTTGCCCTACCCTTGATGACACGAGTGCAATGCCTGCTATAAGGAATGAAGCAAACAGGCAGTACTCGTCAGATCCATCCTTTCTACGTATCAGAAACGAGACGGTTGCCACCAAGTTCTACTTCGAACTTACCAGAATACCTCTCAGGCGCTCAGGTCATTTCATCTTCCAGGGTAGAATCTCATGTGATGTTAGGCCCGGTCCAAAACTTGCCCATTTTATGAAAGTGTTGCTGAATTACAAATCAAAATTTATCGTTAACGGAGCTATCCTTCCACTAGAAAATGCTGCGAACTCTAGCGGCTACCAGGGAAGGTTCGAGATGATCATAAGTGGTACCGTCGCAAGCTTACAGACTGAGTTTGACATATCTCTCCGACAACAACGGCCTGAAGGGGAAACGCAGGATCGTATAAGTTCCTCACCGTATTCGCTGAATCGATTGATGAAAATGCAAGGGTTGCGTTGCCTTGTCGCACAAACCAAGAACCACAGGGTCAGGCCAAGTAAACGACCAAACCCGGACGCTGGCACGGTTTCACGACCAAACAAGGCGCGAAAATACAGTTTTTGTCACAATGGGAAAATAATGGCGAGAATGTCGCCAAGGTAACATATCAAAGTTCAGATTAATTGCAGCACAGCGATGATTTTGTTAGTGAGCGGGGCTGAATTTAGGCCTATGCTTTTTAGCAGTGAATGCACAAGCTCAAACAGGGTCTCTAATGTGAATGTGTTACTACTCACGTCAGCACCAGCAGCCCAAATTCTGTCGGGCATTATGATAGCAAAGATAAGCCCGACAAAACGTGGCCGATATTGTTGATTCGTTTATAGATGAGCATGTTGAAGGAAGCAACGCCGACGAGCTCGTAATTAGCTATCTGGTGTACTAAACCATAGATGAATTCAAAATATGAATTGAGATAAAAGTACGGATAAAACTGTAAAATCAAGATGCCAGTGATGAATATCTTTGAAGATTCGGGTAACCCTATCCATCACATACGAGGGTAGTTTGTTGGGGCAGGAAACAACAGCACACCCCAAGACGTAGGTGAGTTACTTAGACAAGTAGAGCAACAGCATCTCAGAAGATGGTAAGTATAATTGGGCATCACATATCATATGATAAATAGCAGCTTGAGGTAGGAAGCAAAGAATTATGTTCATGAAAAAGGATAAAAGATGCTTGCTTTGTCCCTTTTTCTCAGGTTGGGTATTCTGCAGTCTTTATACCCAGTGGAAGGGTAAATAAAATAGGCTAGTCAAGGGTAATTAAAAATGAGGGTTACGCCAAATAAAATGCAGAGCTGGAGAGAATAACACAGTACGTAGGTATGGTGGTTGATATCTATATGGTGACACGCTTCATCTACCAAACTGCGCTATCATAAAAGGAAGAATGTCTGATTACAAAAGATTCAATATAAGTCTATACAGAAGGCATATATATAATGAGAAAAGAATATATGCGTCGTTTATCTCGAAATTATAATAACAAGACATCGTCTGGGTATTCCTAACATAGAGTTAAATCCTCCCATTGGCTCTTGATGATTGGTTTCTCAGGAAATGATATAGTGGCCATTGTATACTGTGGATAAATCCCACGGTTGGTAGTCGCTTGGAGGCGAAGAATTGAGAGCAAATTGTTGTTGATATTGGCTATGAGGGCCAGGGCGTTGGCTATATAGGAAGAATAGTTATTTGGGCACAATGCAAACCGGTCTGCTTTCACTGTAAGTCCTTCCATACTGGTGGAGATATCGGACACCGGAGGCTTAGGTAATTGTGGCATCAATAATGGATTTTCTGGGTCTTCGATGCTTTGGAGAATAGCTCTGACTTCATATATGTCATATCTAACGCTTGCCTTGAAAGCCTCAATAAAGGCAGATCTGTATTTGCCAAGTAACTTTTTGGTGTGATTTTGTTTTAGACGAAGCTTAGCTTGCGCCCTCCGATTTGCTGCACGCTTTCGGTAAATTTGACTGTCTTCTCTTTCACAGGACATTGTCTAAGTCTATGATGCCTTGATAGTGATGCCTTGAGTGTGATGCTTTATTTATGATGCGTTCTTGTATAGCTGGATATCTACAGCATGACTGCGATGAACATATATATCTTGAGAGTACTGCTCACAGTCTATCACAGTTTACGATCTGTTTAGATAATTTGTTCTAAATTTAGTCTTCAACTTATAAAATGTTTCAGAACTGGGCTGACGTTCATCTAGAGGGGCTGTTCACCGTTTCAGATAATCACACGCTAAGGTAAAAACAAGACCATCTATCTCTTTGACTGTCTGAAGCCGCGAGACAAGCAACGAACTTACCAGGAGTCCCACGTTTTATTGTTGGAAGCTTTGCGGGCCAAGCCTGCCTCGCCCCTTACCAAGAAATGATCATCGTGCGCTCGAAAAATTTGCATTTGGAAGTCAATATAGTAACTCATCATGATCACTCTATCAAGCGCGCTGGCTTTGGTAGGCAAACAACTCTATGATCTGTCGGGAGTTACCAAATCCAGACAGCAATCCACTGGACGGCCGAGGAGGATGGGGTTGTTTCCAACGATCCGCTCTCGAGTAATGGCTGACTCCCAATTGACTACGTATGCATGCATGTTGCGAGTGGCTAGCAGCGAGCTATTCGAGCTTGGCGATGAATGAGGCCCCCAGGGCGCGATCATCTTTCAAAGTTGCCGTCTCCATCATCGACACCAAACAGGCACTATCCCAACTGTAGTTAAAACGTAGTTCTATAAATGGGCACGAGGCAGTGAGATACCGTTACATGAAGAAAAGCACACAAAAAGAAGCCACGGGGAAGACTGCAGCGAACCTGAAACCTAGCTCCATGTATCTACTAGTCACATCGAGGTTATCACACTCATATCTTGCCACCGTGCAACTCTAACTTCTATTTCGAGTAACATTAAGGAGGGGAGGAAAGGGGCTTCTTGCATGGTCTGTCTTCACGTCTCGATAACTCCTGACGTCCTTTGATCTAGTAGGGGCATACGTAGAGCGATTCATGAAGTTTATTACCTCCCGTCCAACCTTCAGGATAGTTGTAATTATGTTCCAAGAACACCAGACGATCTTACACCTTGATCATGGATGTACTGCCCCTTGAGATATATTGGATGCTTGTTGAGCAACTTGAGGTTGTTGATCGAAGCCGAATTGCTCAATGCAGCCGTCAGAGCTTTGAGAAGACCAAGTCACTTCTATATAGAAAATTAGATCTGCGTTTTGAATATGGAGTAGCAGATTGGCAAACTGTATCGATCCTTGAGACCTTGACACAAAACCCAGACCTGGCAGCATACATTCGATCCATCAACATTAGAAGCAGTGGCCTACGGCACTGGAACACGGGGAATTACCAACTCCTCTCGCTTGTCCTGTCCAATATCATAGTTTTGCCAGAACACATCACGTCATTTTCTGCAGTCTGTCCTTGGTTACCACGTGGCAGAACATTTGAAAATCTTGAGACATTGACCTGTCGCGATATTGGAACCCCGACGGAAGGTGATTGGATACGATGGCACCTAGATAATTGCAAGCAACTCACGCGTCTCCACCTGTCTTGCTCCCCGCATCATGCCATGATGTCTCATGCCATGATGTCTCATGATCTGATTAGCGCCTCATGCCTTGACAGAATCACGTCTTTGACTCTCGATGGATACAATCTTACAGAACTTGTGCCAAATCCGTATTGGAAACCACAAGAGCTTAACCTCAAGCTCTGTCCGGGGTTGAAAACTTCATTGAGCGGATGATTTCAGCAGACCAATTAACGTCGTTGAGAGAGCTGCGTCTTGCCGGACATTTTTCTCGATCTTCTTTTCTTTCGCTGCTAGCCAGCCTTAAACATTGCTATAAGCTGGAGAAATTATCGCTTCGTATAGGCAAACTGTCCCGTCTTCTCCGGCTTGACGGGCGACAGATAAGAAGCCTTAAATACGATGACTTCGATACACTCACTTCAGAGCTGCGACAAGATATTCTGGGTGGACTAAAACCTATTTGTGGGAGCCTTCGCCTCCTCATACTAGATATACGACAAGAGTTGGCGGAGTCAGCTACGTCCATGAGGTTCACGGGAAGCGATATCGAGCGAATAATAACATCCTGCCCAAGACTCGAGTTTCTTGGTATCCCGATGAATCTCAGTGATCCCAGCTCAACACGGTACCGACGGATGATGTGGAAGGTAAGTTTCAACTTAGTTGAATGAAAGCAATCAGAAATATAGACGTCATGTGCTTACACTAAATGTAGGATGCGGGCAGAGCGGTGCCAATGCGGCTGAGAGCATTGCACCTCAGAGGAAGCTGTGGCCCAATGAAGCGATTCCTTAAGGACGCTGAAATCATCTCCAAACACGTTTCCAAACACCTTGATTGCCATGGACTGATGGTCTATCTAGACCATGGCGAGAGGCTTAGGAAAGTTTCTTTTGAAGCAGGCGTGTTGAACAACCATAAGTATTGTAAAGAAGAGATGGATTCATTCGACATGGACTTCTAGTCCAAATCGATTGTGTATGTTCGACTAAGGCGTGGGGAAGTTATTATACAGGTTCTCTGTGAGATGTACTATAATACTTCGTGTCAAGAGGTCTTTGAAACTGGGAAGCCCACGACGCTATCACTAATAATAATCTATTATTTTTGTGCTACAGTACCGGCATCAAAATATGTATCATAAACATAGGAACAGACATGGAAACCGTAGTTGATCTCTACTATCCTATCTATAGCTAACTAGCTCAAGTGTGCAACAGTATATATGCCCTTGGACTGCTAGGTCAATCTTTTGGTCGTTAAGTGATGCATTCCATCGTGTCTCTTCCAGAAGAGGTGTTGCTTACCATTGTTAGAGTTCTTTATGAAGATGTGGATCGCAAGGAACAATTTCTCCCTTTGCGTCTAGTGTGTAGGCGGCTGGCTGAAGTAAGTCGAGAGTTTGCATTCAAACGGGTCGTTATATCATTCGACGAATGCGGCATGAGGCCGTGGCCGGAATTGATCACGACCTCGAATTGCGGATATGTTGAACAAATTGTTTCAGTCCTATCACCAGAGGCAGCTACTGACATGGACGCATTAATTCCAGCGAATTGTGATTTTTTCTATCAAGCGGCTTTGAATCATTGCCCGAAACTCCGTTCTGCAACGGTGCTTCTAGATTGGATCGGTGGAGTGATTGGAGACAATGATTTAGAGATGGCTTTCACAGATCCTGCCGCACATCGAATCATACTTCACGAGTGGAAAATCAAGAAAATTGATAATACATCAGCCTCCTCGGATGACTATACCCACTTAGAGTTATGATAAGACCCCATCGTTCGCAGCTCAGCATGTGTATTCGCTTAGCGTGCTTCATATGAACAGCGACCAAAATTGAGCCCAATCACCACCACTTCGAACTAGGTATCACCCTGTTTTGTTTAAAGAGCAGAAAGATAAATATAGCCCTAGTCTATGAATCCTATTATAGAAACGCATGCATGCAAAGGATAACATGACCAATTCTCGTTAGAAAACATATTGATGGAGGCAAGGTAGTTGTTTGATCTAGTATAAAATATAATATTCTTTAGTCTTCTTTGCTACTTACGACATTTGGCATTTCTCGAGTTTCTTCTGATAAGTGTCTATAGTACATCCAGTATTCGGTTGGTGTCCAAACTCAATTATCGTTTGTTTAAAATATTTTATCTTGGTGATGAATCAACATAGCACGGAAAGTACAGGGGCACGGACAGATGAAGGGGTAACGGCACCAACCCAACTGTAAGTTTCCATTCCTAGAGCCCTTTGACGCTGTATCTCCTGAAGCAGAGAGTCTTCTTGTGATCAAAGTGTTTTGATAGGAGTGATCATCCTGCGCTTAGCATTTAGCATAGTGCCAACCTCCTACTGATACCGTAGTATACTAGAAAGCAAATGACATTACCAATGACCCCACAAGGTCTGATCCTATGGATCGTGACCTTGACCTCGCGGCCAGCATATTGAGTTCGTGTCGACAGGATCGAAAAGATATACTTACCGCATATCGCATTGCCGCTAAAAGATCAAGACATACAGAGTTCGCACATTCACAATTGGTAAACGACCATCAGGCTCTTGCGGCCAACTTCAGTAGCCTCCGAGAACAATACGGCAGTATTAGCCTCAAGTACAATGTTCTCCTTGGCGACTCGACTCGAGCTGCCGAAGAGCGCAAAATGCTCCAAACCAATATCGAAGATCATGCGAAAGCCAAAGAGGCCTTGTCATGTCAATTTCAGCTAGCCCTTGATGAAATCTCCAAGTTGAGGAGTCAAAAATTAAGGATGACTCAGAGCAAGCTGAGACCATCCGACAGCTTCAAGAAGAGGCGAACAAGAAGGAGTCCACGATAATTGAGCTGCAAGAGAAGTTGAAATTGTGTCAAACCCAATGTCAATCCAAAGTTGTTTTAAATGCAGAACTTATGGACCTGGGCGATGCTCATAGGAAGACGACGAACGTGTGTAGAGACGGCGATACAGCAGAGACAGCTCATAAGTCATCACCTAAAACACACCACATCCACAACAGGGCTAGCACACCAGAAGGCCAGGAGGATAGTAGCCAAGGCTCAGAAAAAGCCAATACGACTTTGCAACATCTACAACAGGTACAGGACGAGAATAATGTCCTCAGAGACGCTTTGAAAAAGGCAGCAGAGGAGAAAATGGCAGACGAACAAAGAGCCTTCAACTTATCCAGCAATATAGAGCAGCTTCAAGAGAAATATGAGTTGCAGCGCAAGCATTTAGAGGCTGTCGAAGAAGTCTTAGTTAAGAGGCACCCTAACCTCTCCAGAAACCTTGACAATATCGCGAGAGTCTTGACAGACACCGTGGATAAAAAAAGCGTCAGAAGAGGAAGCCGTGTAGCTAGTGGTATGATACGTCTCATAGATTTAATCAGTATGATGGACCCCGAGTGTCTCGCGGTAGCTGGATGGCCCTGAGTGAGGGTATCTTTTAGAACTCTCGAGCTTCCAGTGATCTTTCCTCCATTTACAAAACTGCACAGCATGGGGCCGAAAATGGTATGTTGTGGATGTAATTGAAAACCCCTCCATGTATTTCGTCGCAGGTGGTATCATGACGCTTCTTTAATTCCCTCCCTCAACGAGATGGTCTGGAACGATTGAAAGACTTCAGGGTCTTCTTTTTATATCCATGTTCATAATGCTTCATAAATTGGATTGGTTGTATTCTTTTGCATCTTTAATGTCGTTGTCAAATTGCGCTACGGTGTCCGTTAGCCATTGAATGCAGCGCCAACGGACGTCCCAAACAGAGGCACTATACCACCCTACAAAAACAACCATCCCCACCAGCCTAGGTCTCTTCGTCCATCACTAAGATTTTCAATTGCACTCTGTTAAATTATATCAATATTTTACAACGTCGCACTCAATGTATCCCATAGCCTTTGGCGCTACGATATACATAGTACCTCTGAATTCAATTTGCATATGCCAGGGGTGAATCACCGAGCCCTAGAGTATGGACTGATGAAGGTACGGAAAGCATGGTAGAGGTCGATAGCCACCCATGTTGCCCTAGGGGATTGGCGGGGATATGGCTGACACTCCATCGATTTCACAAATTCCTCTCATATGCAAAATTGGTCACTAGCTAGAGGCCGTCTGCTCAATCATACAATTTTACTACTCAACATGGCCCACCTCAACCAGCATTGTCGCCCGTTGCTCCTAATCGGTAGATTACAGGATCAAAAATAGGAATACATTAGTAAAAATCACCATGCTAATGTATGGAATGAGTAAAACGAAGCAGATTGGTGAGTAGGCTTCCACCGATATGACCGTCTGTCGACTTGCTGTCAAGAAGGGATTATCCGCGATACCATGCCTAGAAATTACAGATTGAATCGTTATAAGATGCTCCTACAAATTCAGCAGATGGAGTCCTGCTCCAAGACAGAAACCAGGTGCAGCGTGATCATGGAAAGCCAAGTTCAGACAGCAAAGACGACGTATTTAAACGAGGCCGAGCAAGGCATAGCAAAAGGTTGTGAACTGTTAGATGAGCTTGCGTCTACAGCAAAACATGGATCGAGGCTTGAGCATGAGATTGTCAAATACAAGCAAGTATTCAACTATTGCGGCGTGGGGAACCCAGTAACACTTTCTCAATATATCCAAGCTACGTTTGATAAGAATGCTGGGGATACTTTTCTTATCGCGTCCACGGAGCAAGTGTGTGAGCTTCTCAAGGAGGATATTCCACAGTTGCCCATCTTTATCCCACGGGAGCTGAACCCTGATTCGAACAACCGGCTCGATCTTGAGACGTATCTGAAAGTGTTGAGTACTCGACCGTTTCTTGATATGCATGATTTTGATGTGGACTACGCAAAATATTTAGGTGCTCCAAAGCGGATTCCCTCTGCTCGAGCACTAGCTCGGCTCAAACCTGAGTGCAAGAAAGGGCCAGTGAATCTCATAAGCCTTCCCGGCCACAAGCGCAATGCAGTTCCTGGCTGTTTAGCGCAGCATGAAGACTACCATTTCTTACAATCCATCACTAATACTGGTGCTAAAGACGGATCGGAAGAATCACGAGATTTGGCCGACGGATCTCATTTTCAACTTCTCGCCAGCCGAGGTGCGTTTCATGAGCCTCACGTTGATCGACACGGTCTCCTCACGGTCATTTTCAATGACTATGGGGAGAAGCTTTGGCCCTTATGGTCAGGTCTCAACGAAGTCGAGGTATCTGATTTCATCATCCATAAACATTACAGATGTGGTGCGGCGATATACCTAAGACCAGGTGATTTACTCATTCAGCCTCCACTCACAGTTCATGCGCCGCTGTCCTTATCTCTTGTTTTGATGACAGGAACCATGCATCTCCACCCCCGAGCATTACTCACCAGTATCAGCCAAATGAAACTTGAGATAAAGCACCCTGAGGTAACAAACGAAGGCCTCTCCGAAGAGCTGACCCAAAAACTCCCATTAATATTATCGCTATGGGAGGCAGGAGCTGGACCATGGCATTGGGGAAGCCTAGAAGATTTACAAAACTGCATGAAGTTATTAGGTCGCAGGAGGCATAAAAACAGAAAGCGACGTATAACCCGTGCGGCTCGAGCCAAGTTGTAAGAAGCAATAAGCTGCACTCATCTAATCGACATTCTAAAGCGGGAATATTTATCTATTTGTTTTTTTTTTTTTTTTTCATCTTTTGTATCTACTGCATCTCTACTGTATAATATATATTTCTATAAAATATTGATTAGAAGGTTTTCCTTGTTTTTTGGAGCGTGTCGGTGACCGCAATGCTTTTCTACACCTTCAGGTAACTCCTTCTGCCCGTGATCTCGATCATAGCCACAATCAGATTGTGAGCAACGCCACAGGTAATCTTAGTGATGATGGTGGAAGTTGGGTTTTCTAGCTATTGGCCACAGACCCCTTACCTCCTTCCAAAAGAGGATATAACATTGAAGTGCTCAGCAGCAGTCCCCACACCTTAGCTCTTCTCACCTCATCTCGCTTAAGCATGTGATGACGAAATTGACCTATCCAAGCGAACTCATACGATTGCCCCTCTTCTTCGACCCGTATTGCACACCAGGACTCTTCGTGTTCTCTGCGTGGCTAATCATCGTCTCGCAGTGGCTGACTATCTGTGAGGATATCGAAGATTCCGAAATCTTCCATCCCCTCACCTGAGCCTTCCTCCAGCACTCATAGTAACATCGTGGCATGCGGTACGGCGTAGATAGGGCTTCATGCTTATCTGCTTCTACTCAGGAATCCACGACTTCGCAGAGCTCTCGATCGTGTTTCGTACGAATATTCAACATTATCGCCTTCCGAGCTACTCTCATTCCACGATTCCTCCTCGCTTTCTTCATTCAACCTTTTGTCACTAGTGTCGCTATATAACTCATAGCAGACTTCGTCATCAATGTCGCTGCACAGATCAAAGGAGACTTCGTCATCGCTATTACTGTTCGATTCAAACAAGGCTTCGGCATCGTCTTCACTATTCCACTGGGAGAAGGTCTCCTCGGATTGGTAATTGGTTTCCCCACCAGTGCTTGTCTCTTCCATTCCACTTTCTGTGTTCTCGACGTACTCGGATCCTTGATCTACTTCTTCCCCTTCTTCACTCTCTTCATACCATTTCTCCGATGGTAGGACATTTGATGCAAATCCAAGGAGTTCTAAAAACTCCATCATTTCTATAGCTTCATACAAGAACACTCGTAAATTACTAGAGGTGCATTTACGCCCTGTCTGCTTTTCGAAGCTCTGTTTTTGCATGGAATCCATCGTAGTCGCGAAATAAAATGCCAGAGCTTCGCCACTGATGAACTATGGAGCAACCGCTTGTCATATAGTTAGTGAATCAGTAAACTCACATACATTATTTGTGATCATGCTAAACGAGGGTGAGCCAAAAGAAGCGTGGGGTGAATGCTAGTGTATTTCAGAGCATAGTACGTGTTAAATTAAGAGGGTTGTACAGTATTGTAAAAACCCTACTAGGGATCTGCCAAAAACAACATAAAATAAATACCGGGTGCGGAATATTTAGCGGTGCTAGAAATTTGAATCTGATAAATGCTTAGGTAGTCAATCCTTTGTTCAAGATCCACATCACATAAACATTGTCGGCCATGCCGTGTAATAGGTTGAACATCCTGGATACCCTACACCTTGTCCCGCTCTAAAGATTCGAGAGCTTGATAAGGCAGTCTGCCGGAACACCACGCTCTGTCAAGGTCGTGTGGACTGAACGAAATGTGAAATTCCACATTAAGAGTATAATCGTTATCCTTAGCTGCAATCCGCTAAGTTCCTCGCGAAGCACTGCCGTGACTCCTGGCTGAAAGCCGTGCTGGAAACTGCTTGAGCGTCAAAGATCGTTGTGTATGTGTCTGTAGCACCATCCCGCACATTTTTGAGCCAGCGCTCGGGTTTATAGAGCCCCTCATCATTCCCACACTCGGGGTCACCACTTTCTCTTTTCTGGCTCTGTTGTATGCAGCGTAATGTTTCTTCTATGACAGCGCAAAGGTAGGGGATGGACTTGTCATGGATCTCGGCTGCTGTTGGCCATCTAAGCTCCTTGGCTGCATTTGTAAAGGCGCTTTGCAGCTCCTGGCGTAGCTTGTCTTGCAACGACTCGTGTGTGGCCATGTACTTGACCCACCAGGAGAGAACGGTGGCGGTGGTACTGTGGCCGCTGAGGATGAAGCCAAGCTGAAATTGGTTGTCAGCATACAATCTGCGAAAGATGATTTCCAAGAAGAAAAAATATAAATAAATGAAAAAATAAGAAAAAATAAGAATTTATTACATACTTTATCTCTTAATGCTCTTGAGTGCGGTTTGGGCCGCTGTCCCCTTTTTGAGTCATGTTTATCTCACGAATCAGCATATAATCGAGGATGCACTCTTCACCGCCAGCTTCCTTTGTGGAGCCTTCCGCAGGATTATCGCTCGCTAACCTCCGCAACCCTTGATTAACTTGCCGCCGAAGAAGTGACCGCTTGTACAGCCAGCGACGGGTAGACTGGGGATCCAGAAAGTTTAGATAGTGAGAAAATATAGGTATGGAGCTCTCCTGCGCCCTGGGCAGGATTGACTCAGCATCCAGTAAGGCATCAGCTTCTGCATCTAGAGTTGGTCGGGGAAGGAGATAGCGTCTTTCGGGGAAAACGAGACAATCTCATCGAAGGGCTGGATATAGTCTATCTCCTGCTGCAAGATGCTCCTGCCCCCAAACCGAATGTGACGGCATAGATGGCATCGAGTGCAAACAGATTCAGGTCATAAGAGGTCACAAAAGGCCGGCCTCGGCCTTTCCGTATCCTGAGTAGCCAAAGGTCGACTAGTGATGAGGCTGTGCTATAAACATGCGGTGCAGATATCTAGCCAGGGCCATTAGAATTGTAGAGCCAAGCTTCGGGTCTACGGGAGAGTGCTTCACCTTGTGTAGGAACGATGTTGTCATCAGATCCCCTTCCCTGTGCCCGTTGTCAACAAATTCTGAATTTTGGAGTCCCCGTCGACACGAAGACCTGGTGCCACAATGCTCATCAGCTTGGTTTTCGTGGTACTTCGGCCAAACCCATCCTGTTTTCGGGGGCGAATATCAGCAGCTTTTCGATGGTTGGCCAGGGTAATGTCCAATTTCTCTGTTCGGGATTGAGGAAAAGACCTCGAGATATCTTGGGAATGGAACCTTGCAGACTCTGCCACGACCAAAGCTGAGGCCACACGGCTTTGCATAACCCCATCCAATGCTCTGATAACGGTCTCCTTGCTGCCTCTTTGGAAGGCTTATTACTTTTTCGATCCATGGTAAGGGAAAAGTCGACAAATTGATAAACCAACATAGGAGAAACAAAGGGTAAAACAGTATTGAGAGAGCGATTGGGGCTCTCCAACTGAAAGGAGCTATTATGGTCATCCTGTAAACACAAAGAGATAGTCAGGCCAATGATCAGAGCCTCTGTACAGAGTAGTATTGTGATGGCTCATGGATGTCAGCGTGGTGTTGTAACTTCCCTGTCACAACGCTTTATACCCTTTTCGGCGTCGCGAGGTACGGCGGAGATGGCGGTGTTCCAACATCAATGTTGTACCGACTTCTCCACCTCTGTGTAGGATAGTATCCGGAATTTGCCATGGGGACGAGTTTTGAGACACTGTCGATATGTCGGGTGGGGTTCCGACACGGAGTTTTGTCCTAACTGTTGCATTTGGATCTGGTGCAGCAGAGGGTTCCATAGAGTAATCTGGTCGGAGGGCTTACGTACATAGATTGGTTGATGTGGAGATCAAATCACTATTCCAGCCACTATGTTTGATGGGATTCATTACTCCACTTCGGGTTCAATTGACATTTTTCGATAGTCGAGAGGATTGCCGAGGCATGAAAAGATTGTGCGATGTTTCCTCCGAAGGGGTAGGGTACAGTTATTGAAGATTTTACAATGAAGCATTAAGAGGTGAGAGACGAAGAAGATTTAATGCTACGCGCTTCTGGTTTTCGTTCACTTCTCCGTAATCGCTCAATCCCTTAATTTGTTACGTATGCTGCCATTTCGCGCTCTCAAGGAGATGTGATTTAATATGTACTACTTTAGATTAGACTAGATATCTATCGCTGTGCCATATTTTGCATACGAAATGTACATGGCCCCTCTCATGGCGAAGCGATTATAGCGTTCGCCTCCACGAACCTGTGAATAAATGCATTACCAGTGCGGATTCAGGGATCGTCCCGTCGTTCGTGCTAAGAGAATGCACCTGGCCCATGCCGAATCCATCTACCGGAAGGACGAGGACATCATCCCATAAGACTGGCTGCTGCATGTGAGAAAGATCTCGTGTCGTCTTTAAAGATATATCGTGCTGTTGTAGATACTCGAAGACAACATCAGTCCATGCTGCTGGGCCTGTCGAGTTCAGGACTTCAAAGTTTGTCAGCTGCAGCTCTGCCACCTCCATACCATAAGAAGCAGAGAGTGCCTGCACAGACTGGAAGATTCTATCGACCATACGTCGAAATATCGGATGCCCAGGAGCTGCTGCTATCGTCCATTGACAAAACTGCACCCAGTGAGGTATCTCCGGCCATCTTGTATCGTCCCCACGCTGATCGTATTCAATACCAACCACCAGTCGAACTTTGTTCTGGATCTGAGGGTTTATCCACGTGGAAATAGGCTTCAACGCTATGGTGTCTAAATCACTATAGACTCCTCCTTCAACACTCAGAAGGAGATATCGTAGCAAGTCTGATTTCATGCCAACATTTGGCAGGTTGCGGTACATCTCGATCAATTGTGGCTCGGCAGCGAAATGGTGTGCAAGGAACTGCTCACTGCCATTTTGGCCCATGAGATTGCTACGGCGTGTCCTGATGTCAGTTCAACAAGACTTCTGAATAAAAACATACAGTCTCTGCAGTACCACTGGTACGCAAGACGTCACCATAAGAAAAGGACAAAGAACTTTCGGTTGACATGGAAAAAGAGGAAGAGGCAAAACTGAACTGACTAGGCGTAACCCATGTTCATTGCGAGCCATGAAGGTATATATTGGAGGTATTCAGCGGCAGGCAAGGTGTCGGCATCGTCTGGGTGTAGGGGCAAGTGAATCTGCCATATTTTAGGCGGAATCAGACTATGTGTGACCTGGAAAACATTATCGTCGTTGACTTTTTGCAGAAATCCATGGTGTAGACCAAAATCTGCTTCGTGCCCATAGGTTTGCGTGCACCTGAGTTGTGGGATATGGCTCAGTACGAAGATGCTGATAGCTGCAGATATTGCTCCAAGAGGCGAGAGTTGAACTCGTCTCGTAAGATGTTTTGGAAACACTGTTGGAAATTTCTGAAGTTTTTTGTTTGGCTGACGCATTTTTTAATACAGGATTATGGAACAAGTACGTGGACGAGTGTGTGCATAAAACTGAAAAAACTGCTCTGTGGCGCGGTTAAAGACGCGGTAGCCATCTCTAAATGAATCCTTGATGAGAGGATGCAAGCGGGTCCTTGTCCAATGGTCAAGGGATAATATAAGACAGTTACCGGGGCATTTTTGCTGTGAATTCGGAATATTGCGGCAAGAAATTCTACATAATCTTGATCGACTTACACATTCATGGTTTTAAGAAATCACCTAAGGTTAAACATATAGGGTAGCTTGAGAAACGACGGACAAAGAAGCTCGTACTTGCATTAGAACGAAAAGCGATGCTACAAACCATATCCCGCGCTTGTTCTCGGCACCACGCATGTCGCAGATTATCTCACGAACTTTTAATAAAAGTGCACACCCGTGACGCCCCATTCCGACAAGGAAAGTAGCATACACGTTAACCTTTATCTCCCTCTGAAATCCAATTATTTCGATGGCTACATTTGCTCATGGAAAACCCCTAAATTAGACACCAGCTCATGTTTCAAAATCGAAGTCTATATTGGACAACAGTCTTATACTGGCAACCCCATAGCTGTTGACAGTATTGCGACAGCTTTGGTGTATAAGATATATGACCTGCTCGATGGCACATATTCCCAGCTTCTCCATATCACCTGGAGTCTTCGTAGCCATTATGGATCCGCATCTCGACTGGCGGACTAGGTTTTATCTATCCTGGGCCCCTGAGAGTAGGTTTCGTCGTTTAACCACAGACCCTCGTCCCTTAAGAACGTTCCGACATTTTGCACAAGTTGCCGCTCCGCTTTGTATCAGCCTAATTTTCTTCAGCCTTATCATATCGGCTGACCATGACATACCTAGGTTGGCCGAGCTCTATAGTGCGCAAATAAATACAATTATTTCAGCGGGGGCTAATGGGCAGTCAACTCGAGAACAGAAGCAATATATGTACATGAGGCGATCTGGTAATTGTATGTAACCTCGAGTGGTTCTTGGAGTATGGCTACTAACTGCCTCTAGCTAACTCCAACATTGTTGGTTTAATCGATGATGTCGACACGTTTGCTGTAGGGGAGAAACTGAATACCATAGATATTCTAAATTTGATGGGCTTTTGGTATACAATTGCAGCCATCTCTTGCATTGCATTAGCCATGACCGGAAGCTTTTTCAATTGCCGGTTCTACAATTTCCACGCCATCAACATACTCCCATTGGGCCTCGCCATACTGTCGGGTATATCAGTGTCCGTTCTCCAAACTCTAGAATTTCTCCATGCCGAAGCACTAGATTACACGATCGGAAGGGTGAGAATTGTGGGGAGGGGGTAAATCATGCCTTGCCCTGACTTGGGTCTCGACAGGTTTGTTACCCATAGTATCGTGGTATTGGTATTCGCTGCGGCGAAGGTTGATTTGAGACTATTTTTCCAAATATACGATACAACGTACCGTAGCTTAACTATGTTCATCTTGTCTTTTAGATGCTTTAGAGTTTATCAGCGTATTCGTGATATACTACAGGCTTCATACTTTGAATAAGAGAGTGGATTCGCCTTGCACAGCTACATATTTCTTTCAAAGTGCGTACATATAATACTCTGTATATATATCTTGCCTATAAGTGCATAGAGGAAACTTTGAATATGCCTTTTGCGGCGGCTGCTACATTAAACTGAGCCGGGCGATCAATAGTCCTGAGCATATCGCATTTCTTTTGTCAAATTTAATTGTTTTTTTCTTCAGAGCTACATATTGATAGAGAATAATTTACTGTAAACTTTCCCTGGACTGGAGACCCATTCGTCTTCGATATGATCTCGTCACAGGCCTGCTTGTGGTAATCGCCCTCTTCGCATCGCCTTGGCCATGGCTCAATACCTCCTCAATATTCTTCATTCTATCTTCTAGGCCTTGTATCAAATTGATGATTTTGGTTGTTGTCTCAGCATCTCCCACAGAATGGCTAGCATTCATTATTGTCTTTATCTCATTTTCGATGTTATTTAGCTTCTGGGAAAGACCAGATCCAATGCTTGAAACCTGGTGCAAATCTTGACTCAATGTTGCACTAAACTTAGGCGCGATCATTGTGATTCCAGGGAGAATTTCTGCTAAGATTTGTAGCAAGCATTGTCGAATATGTTTAAGAAGATCTGATGATGTGCTGTTTTGGCTGTCCATATCAGGCAGTTGAGTCTACTGTTTTTCTATAACACCGCACTTAGATCCGAACCATAAGGTAGGTAGATCTATGCTGGCAGCAGGTAACCTTTAAAGAATTTCCCTCCTCAAAATTATGCTGAGAATAGGAGTTAGCATGAGGCTTAAGTATTGATAGGAGAGGATCTATTCATGAAGAATGTGTGACGTGCTGTTATTCATCTTATGGTAACTTTGGTTGTCTTTTTATTTAAAATTATCAGTTTGCCTCTGCCGTGCAGCCAAAATTGGATATGAGAAGCTTGACCTCCCATACACCATTAGCACCATGTTGAAGATATTGATGATAAATGGTGATCCTTCTTTCAGCAGGATAAGTGATTTAAAAAATCTCATCGGTTCCTTGAGATCCTGGTTTTTACTACGTCTAGGAGTCCTCGTTTTTTCCCGTTATCTATATTTTATTATTTTCTAGATGCTCACTATTCGCGCTGTCTTCTGCCGGCACATTGGCTGCATATGTCACATAGAATGGCAAGACGGTCCGGGGACCATACTTAAGATCATGCAGAGTACCCGCTTTCGACGAAAGGGATGTCGGGGGTTTCAATTGATCCAAGTTATCTGGCAATGGGGCCACGGCTTTTGCTAAAACCCACGCCATCCATTTCGTCGAAGGCGGTAGGTAAGGTGGGCCTCACAAGGCGAGCTGTCAGTTCGTCCATCGCTGCTTGTCTGACTAGTTAGTTGGTATTCATTTAACATTTTCATTGATCCCTGTCTTAATCCCACCTTGTTATGCAGGTGTGTAAATTACGTGTTCCTTGCCCCACCACCCGCCGCTGCATTTTCAGCTTTCATCGCCTTTCTGACCCGGGCTTCATCGTGCCATGTGACGTGATTACCTGCGGGTTTATTTCGTACCTCGTAGAACTGGGTACAGGGGCTGTAGTGGTAGAGGCTGCTACATCTCCCACATCTTCGTGGCGGGAGTGGTCTGTACCGAGTTCTGGCCATGGTACGATTGAGGGTAGCTCGTTTTGGTGGATGTTCCAGGCATGATGTCCGCAAATATCGTAACAATTGGATCCCTGAGCGGTAGGATTAGTCCAAAAAATAAATAAATAAATAAATAAATAAATAAATAAATAAATAAATAAATAAATAAATAAATAAATAAATAAATAAATAAATAAATAAATAAATAAATAAATAAATAAATAAATAAATAAATAAATACCGTAATTTAGTCAAAGGGTGTCGCGGGATTTCAAAGTTAACAGTTCTTAGCGCAACCCGTACAAGTCACTGCGGCCAAGGCAACCGTACTCTGAAGTACCGTCCCCAAATAGTTTAGCGCGAGTGAAAGATCCAATTCTGGCCGTTATGAATTTCACACCTGGCTTGAGCATACGCCAGCTTCCGTCCATTTGATGATGTTTAAATTCTCTGAATATCCTCATGCATTTCGCTCGCTGAGTGTTTACTTCCGTCACAGCGCTCTGTCTCAGATGGTCTTCCCTTCTGGGCAGCTGAGCTACTGATAGTCCAATGGAAACTGAATCATGCAGCGCCAGCGCACTAGCCCCCATATTCGGCGGCCAATCCCGCATAATTTGGCGGCAAATAGAGTTACATCGGCAAGGGCCCCTGGTTTCTCTAGACCACCAACCAGCCTTTTTTTCGCCCACCATTAAAGCACTGCTCCTGCTCGAGAAAAAACATCAAGAAGATGCCGTGAGCTGTGCAAGCAGTGCAATAGCTATGGGCGCCTCATGGAAAGCCATAGAAACATTTGGAAACTAAGTAGAAAGAGGCCACGTGTCCACTTTTCGAATGAGCAGGCGGTCGGGGAGTCAACGGCCCCTCCCAAACTCGCTGCCCAGTCACCTCCTCCTTGCATATTTGCCATATGAGGGTGAGACATCATGACAACTGAAAATTTCCAATTCTGGGAGGATTTCATTCCAGATTACAGTACGCCAGATCCCGTGACGGCTTTCATTTGTAGCCCTAGTCCCAGTCCCAGTCTCGACTCTAGCCGGAGACTCGACAACGATGAGACTGAACGAGCCGACCGCGGAGAGAAACCAAGCGATGGGCGACTTCCACTTCTACATCGAGCTGAATGGCAGGAAGATATGCGATACGATGAAATAAATCCTATCTGCATCCACTATGATTTGCAATGGAAGATCTCCCGGCGAGAGAATAAGCGAGCAAAACTCGTTCATGAGGATATTGTGTCCAGTGTCGTCCTTGCCCCAAGCGATTTTTGGGAAGAAAGCCTTCAACAACAGGTGAAAGGTATTCTGCAAAACAAAGATCACTTCCCAGGGACTACATATAAACGCTGTGAAACAAGGATTAAAATTTCGGTCGCTGGGACTCGTGGAAATGGTCTGAAGAAGGACTTTCCGCACGAGAACATTGACTGGGAGCCCATAGATACACACTTGGAGGGCCTTGGTGGCTTCTTCAGCAAAGGTAAGAAGATATTACTATTTGTGGAATTTTTCTACAAGGAGGTCATCGATGAATCCACGGCGATGATGGGAACGAGAAAGAGGAAATCTCGAACCGAGGACCAAAGAGCACAATTAGACCGTGAGGCTGGCCTCTGGACCCGTGTCTACAAGCATCACCGCTGCAGAGCGAAGCACTGCAAACAAGGACCACATTGTATGAAAGATGAGTTCGGGAACCATCACAAGCTCAATCACACACATTTAAAGGCTATCTATGAGTACATCAAAGATAACATGGGTGATGGAGAAAATCCTGAAGAGATCGACCTCAATGTCGAGATCCCTGATACACTTCTCAAGGATATTGTATGCAATCCTGAAGATGCCTCCCAGGACCTATCTATAGAGCTCAATGATTATTGCTCTTCTGCTTTGGCAAAAATACAGAGTGATAGATGGAGGAGGGAATGGGAAGTTGCGGCGAAATACGCAATAGATCAGTGCCTGGATCTCGACACCATCTTGAAGCACCCACAGGTCATCGTCAAGGCCATGGTGGGGTCTGATGTGAAGCTAGGCACTGCCTTGCAATTTGTACGCAACATTGAGAAATACAGGAAGCATAAGCGTAGTGCATGAGGTGTTTATAAAGCATAAGCTAGTTTGAATGATTCATCATCTTTTTCTAGATCTAATCAATGGCTTGGTGGTTCAGTGATTGGCATTCCTGCATGGCGGAATAGACTCTTAGCAAGTTCTCCATCGTTACCGACGACACCGACAGACCAGTCCAAGTACATCCCGAACTCTTGCTCACGCGATGCAACTTCCTTGTTCTTCTTCCAATTTTTCTGAATGAACTTCTTGAGGACGGAAAAGTATTCTTCGATGGGATTAAAGTCTGGTGAGTAAGGCGACAAGTAAACGATCTTTACTCCTGCTTCTTCACACATTTGTCGTATCTTCTCTGAGTGATGCCATGATGCATTGTCCATGATTATAACAGAGTTTGGCTCTGGATACCTACCACAGAAATGAAGTAGCTCGGCAATGAAATCTTCGAAGAAGTGCGTGTCTGTTGAGCCCTGATATACCCGATGCATAAGGACACCATCTTGAGTATAGGCAGGAAGTATTTGCCATCTATTACCACGCCTGAGTTTTGTAGTCTTGACTGGCGTGGTTCCCTTTGGGGATCGTCCGAAGCGGCGATCTCTGACTCTTGCATCACAGCCAGACTCATCCACATATATACACATCCAGGATTTAATTTCCAATTTTCCTAGAGTATAGAGGTAAAAGTCTCGAAGGTCTTCGTCTCGCTGTTGCGCAATGTAGCGCATCTTCTTTCGCGGCCAGTCTTTGACAGCTCGAGCCACCGAGCTCAGTGGTACCTTTATCGCAAACTCCTCATATAGACCTTCTACAAGTTCGTCGAGATATAGATAGGGCTCTTCGATTAGCATGTCATACAAAGCTTTCTTCATCACTGGCGTGATGCAGCTGCGGCGACCTCGACGACATTTACGTCTAGGCATGTTAGATTCAGGTTGTTCTCGCTCACGACGGATTCGCTGAACTGCACGTGGGCTGCAGCCGACATTGGCGGCTATGGATCGAGTATCAAAACCTTCTTGCAATAAATGTCTGATCAGAGTACGATCTACAGGATCCAAGGCGGGCGCCATGATTAGTTAAATAGAAAGACTTCTTGTGGCTATTATGGTGGAAGAAGAAGAGAAGAAGAAGAGAAAACAGACAAGTGGGCGATGCGTTTGTCCCCTTAGCTGCCTCCATTTCTGTGGTCAATTCACTCTGTTACTAGTGATACTTGCTGGTACAAAGGTCTCTAGCGCGGTACCAAGGCCAGAACTGGTCCTACGCTTTTAACTAAAATTAACAAGAAGAACCCGCGACACCCTTTGACTAAATTACGGTACCAGTTTTGGCAGATAATTATTGATATCTTTTGTTCCTTCCCTTACTTCTTGCTGTTCCTCAAAATTTCATGACAATACAGAGGCTCTATAGCGTTTAAAACCTGATCACGACGAAGATCTCCTAGAGTAAGCCAAAAGTGGCCGAAGATTGTCCTTTCGCGATGTTAGTCGTAAAGAAGAAGCTGATGCTGGTACATAGTGAGCAGAAGTTACTAGCTCACTGTAATTCGGCTGTACTGTAGGAAATGGCCACGAGGAGGACTATGTCTTCCGCAGGTCTGTGTGTCTGTGGCAAAGCCCTCGCCATCATAGCAAACCTGCACAATAGTGGTACAGTATGTTAATTAGCATACGAGACAGCGTTAGGGACTCGCGCACTCTCCGTTCTCCCATCGCTCGGGATCTAAGCGAACCTTGCAGAAACTGCTGATCATTAGGTACTGTATCAATGCATCAATAATGTGTCTAAGCCCATTACTGCACTTGCTCGCTGCATCAGCAGAGTGAAAGTTCTGAAACATGTACTGTAGCTCAAAGTGCAGTGAACTATTTCAGGGTCACGCTGCGCATGTCTATCACTGCCGCTGTATTATGCGTCTTAACAAACATGAAGTTCCTATGGCAAAGTTATTTGCACCACCAGGAGAAGCCTGATGCACAAGTCAACACGATGTTCCCGCCAAGCAACGTTTTTGACCCTCTAGGGCAAAGGTCTGGCGAGCGCAACGGCCTAGAGACCAAGGAGTGAGGTTTTCACGAGACCTTTAAAGTCCAACTCCCGTATAAGTGATACAGAGCCATTCAGAAGATCAAGTAGACGAGGGAGAGTTGGTTGCCACGAAGGGACGAACCACTTCCACCTCCTCCGTTGTTCCTAGGGATAAATCCACCTAGATACCCTACGAGGGACACTACCCCCGGTGTCCTATCCGTGCTCGACTTCAATATTGAGGACTGTTATCAAGAGTATGACGATGAGAAAAAGAATGTCAGGCTCGATTTTCAAATTCTCAACCAGCAGCCCTACCAGGAAAAAATTGAGCCAATGGTTCATGCATGTCGAATAACTGAGGCCTACAAGTTCGATCTTGTATTTGTCGCTCGGGTCAATCTCCCTATACAAGAATACCTCTCAATCGATGCATATGCGGATATTCTGGCCATATATACCCGAGAGGGTCACGATGTTCCTAAAAGTGTACCACTCGTGATGTATGAGGGTTTAAGCAAGGCAGATCGCCATAGAGACCATAGTTGGTCAAGTCTTCCGCCAGACTTTGCACGCGGTTATAGCTGGTTACTTGGAACAATGGACGGCTCTATCAAGGCAACAGGTTTCCAGTCACTTCTGGTCTTCACGTGTCTCTCAAGGTGCCTCGATCGGAAACCGAAGTTTGCCTTTCATGCCCTCCAGCAAGAAGCCGAATCACTGTCAGAATTTGTAATACGTCGATCTGAATGGGTTCTCTAAGCCCTATATCAAATAGTTATGAAAGAAAATTAAGATAAAATAAAAAGAAAGAAAAAGAAAGAAAAAAAAGCTTACGATAAAGAAATTCAAAACGCAATTTGAAGCATAACTTAAGATACTGTATTAATACCATAACTATCTCTATCTTCAGGGAGGGTTCCTCCTAAGATATCTTATATGAGATAAGCCATACACCCAGTCATCAAAATATGCCATACCCTAGACTTTCAGCTATGCTTCACCAAGGTCGCCAACAGAGCCTGCGATAATCTGGGCCGAGTCACTTTCCCAAAACACAGTATCCGTCGCCGGCCTGTTGGCAACCAGAGCTCAGGTGACGAGACATTGGGAATACGTTCATATTCTACCGACATGCCGCTGAATGAAATCGCAAATAAAAGGAGTGCTTAGAACAGTTTGAAGTTTTTAAAGAAGGAAAATGACTTGGGTCGGTCATGTTTAGTGAACTGTTTTGCAGCCCATGTTTCGATTGCCTGACGTTGCAATGCCTCCATGTTGTCTCGCTCAAACTTCAGAGTGTGTTCATCCGGAGTCGACGTGCTGCCAAGTCTTTTGTTCTGACTCTGTGCTAGCTGATTGAAAATCACCTGCCTTGCATTTAAATTAATTTGTGTCTCTTCGAATGTCCACGAGCGTTGTGGTGATTCAGATTTAATATAAGAATCGTACGCTGGCTGGGTCTGAGCAACTGGATGGAGGGATAACATTTGCAATAGCACAACCATTATCTAAGAAGCAGATAGGTTATTCCACACATATTTAAACACCTCAACTGATCTAATTTAGATCTTGGTAGTTTGATATATTCAGACGATCTTATATTCGAAAACCTTGAAAGTTTGCTATTTCTTTCTCTTTGGGGCCTCATTTTTACTCTCATAGCATACTCTTTATACAGCACCACTCCAATGAATAAAGAAAGAATTCGAGAAAAGCCTGGCTGATGTTATATTATCCTATGTCTAGCTAGCCTTGGGGCTGCACTATGTCCTCGACAAGAGATATTGTAATTTTTAAGGCGGAAGATATAAAATTTATTACCTTTGCTCCTGGAAGACACAGTAAATTCTTCTTGGAAAGTGCGACTAGAGACGATGTATTGACTACACGGCATCTGACCACTTGGTGACTAAACTTTTATTCTATCTGTCCTGTCTTTTACAGCCCTCTTGGTATAGTAGGAATCCGTTCCTCATGGACTAGTCACGCCTCAATACATCACGTATTCGTCGAGTAAAGATTAACAGTTGAAGTGTCTATATATAGATATCTTCAATAAGAGAGGTTTAGTGTAAATCTACTCAGGGTTTACTAAGGTACCCTGCTCTGGTAAAGGGACTATTCAACTCATGGAGTTAGCGACAGTAAAGGGCTATAGTTTTATATATATCATGCAACTCTACTATACTAAATATTCGCAAGTGAGTATCGCAACAACATACTGCGCAATGGGGTCTACTATATCTTTGAGTAGAGAGCAGGCATTTCTTTCCAATAAAGTTCGGTTGGCAAATCGGACTCAATTTCAGAAAAGACCTGACGTCTCTATAGTGCCGGACCACTGGAGAAATATTGAAGAGCGGCCGCTTTGCCATGCGTGTAAAAAGCCTCGTTCAGGGCATTACAACCGACCATCCAACGACACGTTAGGGTTGTTGATCTGTTCTAGGAGTTCATGTGCTGAACTGAAGACTACCCTATACAAGATGTTCGGGCTTCAACTGCCACAAGCGATACAAGGCCTTCATAGCCCTTATTCAAAATTAGTAGATCCATTGGATCCTAGAGAGACAGAAGCTATTGACGAGCTTTTTGGGACCCCCATAGGTGGTCAAGAGAACGATGGACCTCAAGCAGAGACAACGGCAAGTCTTCCTAGATATGAGTTAGAAGGCACCATCAAATACCCCTATCCGTTGACAGCTTGAGCAGTGCATTGATAGGATAGGGCATCTACCTCAGGTTAACATTAACTTTGAAAGCCAGAGGTTTTTGCGTTGAAGGTGTCACTGTCAAGGTAATCGTGGTGACGAAAATTAAGCTCTTCCTTGTATTTAATAGCAACAATGCATTGTAGAATATTGAGTTAAAAATCGTCGTTTATACCAAGGCTATTATAGTAATTTTTATGAATTTTGAACATATACAAAGACCCTTACAAATTGGCCACAAGTGTTGCATAATATGACTGTGATAGAAGCTCGAATAGGAATCATATATTCTACATAGAATACGAATATGCAGTTAGGTTGCATAACTTAACTACCGCCTATATGGAAATGGATGTCGCCGGTCTCCTTATTCATTTTTAGTACAGTAAAAGCCGCGGCCCAGTGCCTGAATTACTAAATTATTATATTCAGACCAGCGACATCCCCTTTCAACAAAGGCAGTATATGTTATCTATGACTTGATCATAATTTCATCTTCTTCAAAGATCCTACTCTCCAGTCTCAGTCACTACACACACATTCAAGGACATGACCCTACTCTGAGCTTTGATCAAATTAAGAGGCAGGCTAGGTGTTTATTCCTCTTGACTTATGTCACCGTGATGACTTGCCTAAGAGCTTTCTCTAGTCTTAGAGACCGGATTCATAATTCCCAAGCTGTCATGGATAGGAAACAGTAATGCAAGATTCCGCTTCTTGAAACAGAATCTCTCCAAGTCGCACTGAACTCCACTTATCGAAATGGCTAACAAGAATGAACACTTCCTTCGCGGTGATTGTGCCTACTTTCGGCCGCATATTGCTCAGCATTTGAAGTCGAGATTTGTCAGAATAAAAAACCGAAGGAAGTCTATCATGTCGCCAGCAGTGCCATGATGTGCCTCGGACCACACTCTCACTATCTCGAGTCGACGTGTGACGGATTCACAATGTTCAAGCAAGTCTGGTATTTCGCGAGCAGGGACGACCGCTGCATCGTTTTTAAGAGGCGGCGTTTCGTCTCCAAAGGAGTGATCTTGTCCGTAGGTGGGCTGATGATGTATTAGAAATGATTCATATCAGAACGTGATGCTGACCTAGTCTAACTACCGGGCTTACTAATCCCATCCATCCACAGCTCATTGGTTTTATATAGTACATACATATGTTTGAAGACTATAGTTACGTTCAAAACCACCTTCCGCTGTAAACACTCTTTGTTCTTTTCTTAGGGCGCAACCACGCGAAATGATTGGTCAGATTAAGTTTAAAGTGGACAAGTGGACCTAATTTGCAGGTTCATAGTTGTAAAAAGAGGAATCTGGTTGTGAACCAAACTGTATGAGTAAGATTCTATTTCAAAAACCAAGATCATAAGAGCATTTTACAAATACGGGCATAGGCATGGGTGGATGGTGGAAGGATGGATATACACAGGCACTGATCCATTTTAGAAAAAGGGCGACTATGATTGTGGGTGCGAATGCAGGTTAGCGTCTTGGAGGGTGCCCACTTGGTCACTACACCACAAACGGAATTCACGGTTTGATAGCGTGATGGCCTTTTTGGGTCTGTCGAGCTTTCGGGGTCTGGTCAATCCCCGACCGTTTTTTATGACCTGGTTTCCCTTCTCTCGTTTCCTGCCTGACTCACATCCACCCACTCGCAGACACATGGACTGTTGGACAACGACCATTTCGCACATACGACGATTTCCGAACCCCCGCACAACGAATCCCTCCCGACTCGAGTTTAGGATGGGTGGCGAACTGACGAAGTCACCACTGAGAACCAGAGAGCCTCAGTCAAGTAGCCAATATTCCGTCTTTGTAGAGATACGATATTTCTTGCAAATAGCTAGGTGCTGAAGCGCCTCGCTGGCCAGCTGAAGTATAGTTTTATAGCCTCTAATTAATCGCATACAGTTTATACAGTACATTCGCACCATGCCCGGATTCCACTCGATTTAGCGTTATGTACAAATTCTAGAGTGCTTAATTCTAGGATGCCACACACATTTCATCCCATGCTAACAGGTTAATGTCCGAAGTCTCGGGAGCAATCTGAAAAGTCATGATGTCACCTGCGACGCCATAGTCGTATGGCCAGGTAATGCAGTCTGCATCGTATTGTGCAAGTTCAACAGCTTGGAATGATCCTTCGTCTAATGAGTATAGTAAAGATGGAGGGGAAAACTCGTGTGGTTGATCAGTGAGGTAGAATTCGTCGGTCACTATGAAGTCACTGATATTTGAATAGCTCACGAGATCCATTGATGTTTGCGGTTCATGGAATGCTTCTTGGAAGCTGTAAAGGCTTGTCTCCAGGGGCTCGTGGTGGGCATTGGGTAGAGAGATGAGGGATTGGGGCATGATTGCCTCGATACATGACGACGATTGGTCTATTGATTCCGTCTTGGGGTTTCCGACCGTCGAGGTGGGGACAAGTCCCGCCATCGACTGGGGAAAAGTGGTACTCCGCTCCATCCTCTGATTGGACAAGTAAACTTATTTTACATCCGGTCAAAACGCCGAGTTCATGGGCCTTCTTGAACAGTCCCGATCTTCTCTTGTTAAAGGTAGCTTTACGACGCCCAGCCTGGTCGATTCTTTTTATCTCAATCCTTCGGCGCCCCATGTCTAATCTTACAAGGACCATCATTCTGCAACACGACCAGTATTTAAATACAAGGCGGTATCTACATACAACTTGTGGGCTTCTGTGTCTGAGGAGTGACTGACATATCCTCTGGCTTAACCTGCCGCACTCCATACTAATGGTATGTCACCACAGGTCCAAAACGTAGTCACACGCAGCTATTTTTAACATGTAAGCAGCATCGAGCTAAGGAAAGGCGGACAACACAAGATGCACAACCAAGCAAAATCTAGAAGCCAAAAACAAGAAACCAAGACTAAGAAGAAGGAAAAATGAACGAGGGAAAGAGGTAACAAAAAAACAATAACCATCATAACACAGCATAGCAAGATTATCCTGATTCGCATGCTATATCCCTTCTGATAACTTGACATAGGACACAGAAAACTTGACATAGGACACAGAAAACAATGGTCGTCCACCGCTTTTGAAGAAGCAAAGCCGATCCAGACCATGAGTCCAAGCACCACACAGTCCGATAATTATCTGCAATTCAACGTCGATGTGGGGGTTGAGCAGCGACATGTCTTGCTTGAGAACCTCGCCACCTACAGATGGTTGGACGAAAGGAGAAACCAACAGGCTCCGACAATCTTAACCATAGGTTGTAGGGACATGGGAGTAATACTCAGTGGAAGCTCTTCTTTCGCTAAGCCTGTCCAGGATTGCAAGAAATGCAGCGTCACAGTCTCTCACCTTCCCACGAACGTGCTGCTAAGCTGTGAGTTTGATACGAGCATCGGCGGTCTCGACTGTGACGAATACGACCTGGAGAGTTGGCGAAAGCACGTCTTGAGCCCTAGCCAGCATTCGGTAGTGGAGAGAGCGTGGATGCTCTGCTGGAATGCGTTGTCCACCATCGCAGATGTGATGCTTATGTTTTCCGATGATCTAGGCGGTGTTGATGAAGTATTGACCGAAATTCGACGCTGGATGTATCAGGAGGAGAACGATGGAGCCCAATTATACCCTCACGTCTTGGTGGTGGTCGCTACTTCTGGCAATGAACCCATTTTGGCACCTCTAGATCAGGACTTGAAGAAAAAATATTTGAGACACCACCATCGCGACCTACAATTACAGCGCAACGTATCATGAGTCACAAGTTGGCCCAGGTTGGGGTGTTGTATGTACCACATTACGCTGCCAAGGAGGCTGTGGTGGACTGGATCGTCGAGCATGAAGCCGAGGGTAGATGGACTTTTCGGAACGGCTTTACAAGCTGGCAACGAAGCACACTCCTGCAAAACATCATTGGGGAGCATGCGAAACAACCTCGGCAAAGCCTTGATGTTTTTGAGCTGATACAACATCGGCGCATCGAGATACCACTGACGGAAATGGTCGCCCACCTTGCTGACTTTCTCACGGCCACCAAGCATTTGGGTTTGTCGGCCGTGGATATTTTTGCTGCAGCACTTGTGGTGGATGCGACGCCGTCATTCCTACCCCGTAAGTCCAGTCATCACCACCATTACGTAACGGTCGCGTCTGATTGAAAATCGGGCCTAGGGTTCCACCCAGGTATTGTCTTTGACAGGATATACAAAGAGTCTGTTCGACGCGCGACGATTGCATATCGAAAACACAGGCTCTTTGACCAGATACAAGATCGGTTCATGCAAATTGCGGGTTCTTTTCGAGACACCAAAATTGAAAAGGATTCAGAACGATTGGCAAGACGCTGGCTAACGGGGTTGCATTTTATGTATCCCAACGAAAACTATGTCGCAGACAATGGCACAACAGCCTGTTCTTTTTGTATAATCGGCAAGAATGGACATATTCCACTCGACTGCGGCCACCAACTTTGTCGTCGGTGTATGAGATACGCAATATTGGCGGAGGAGAGTATGAGAGAGCCCGGAGTTTCCGGCACCACTAAGAATGTGGGAATGGATAATCACCTTCTTTGGCCGGACTCCGTACCATGGGAAGATCGGTTCCCGTCACGATGTCCAGTATGTTGTCAATCAAACACCCAATCAGTCCGAATGATGCCTCGCACCGCTGGAGCCAGAGCATTAGACTTGAGAGGCACTGACTGGGATGAGATGCTTCAGTATCTGAAGAATATTCGTGACAGTGACACCTGGAGAGGGCTCGATATTGCCAGTTACTTTGACATTGCCGTAGGCGAGGGTTGCGGTATGAAGATCCTCAGCTCCCATCACGACATCATGTCTTTTCGACCGCAAGAGCTGACGAAATCATAATTTTCAAGGCATCTATTTTATTGCCGCACTGTTCGTCAAAGGATGGACACTGGAGGCATGCGCATTTCATCTGAAACATGGACAAATCCGTATCACATCCACCGAGATCACCGTGGGAGACACTGTTCGCTGGCGTTTTTCAGACTTGTCTACCTGGCCCAATCGATCGAATAAAATTGTGAAGTTCCAGCCAGGAAAGATCACAGAGTTACGTGTTATATCTACGTGAGTTTTATTGTGCCAATTGCTTGGGTTGTATAGACAACTCACAGTGCCAATTAGTTATTTTGAACATCCAGAAGCGGTTGATTTCGTTGTTCAATGTAAAACATCATTCATCAATCGTATTGCTCTTCCACGGCCCAGATTACTCGACATCCTCGCTTCATGCTTCTATTTGGATCTCTTACGAGAACCACGCTTTTATGGGAAGCAAGCAGAATGCTTGCTTCAGGTGAAGTTTCGAACAGCCACTCGAAGGGCATGTATGAACCCTCTACAGTATCTCCAACGACAAAATGCCTATTTTAAAATCCTTTGCAGAGAAGCATATAAATATTCAGACAAGAGGATAAAAGGAACAGTTGGTGAAATGAAACAGAGATCACAAGAAGCAACAATTTATTATATTGCCATGGGCGATGATGAATTGTGTAGCACGAGCCAGCCTCACTTTTTCTCACAAATAGTAACCATCAAACTGGACTCCCTCGACGTTCACCTTGAGGCTCAACTCTGTATCTTGGAGGAAGAAAGCAGGATCAGTAGATGTCCTTGCCACCTGATGCAGTTGATCCAGAATCAAAAGATTCACTGAAATAACTGCAAGTGCCGTAGCACAGGAAATCGACAGAAATCACCTACCCTATATCTATGACTTAGGCGGCGCCTCAGCATTTGGAATCTCTCAATTGTGTAGGTATATATGTACCACGCCAATAACACATCATTATCATGCTTTTAAGCGTCCTTTGACTAATATAATCAGCACCTATGAAAACACCGTCTGGCGAATATATCTAGCTTCTTATATCAAACTTCTCAACCAACTAATTGCATCAAGGGCTATTCTTGGAGCTAAGCAACTCCACCCATTATTTAACACCGTGCGCTTGTTCTCCACGTTGCATCAACTAGTTTATGGAATAGATCGCAAATATAGTGATGCCAGATCAATCAATTTCATTCCACAAATAGAACACGACTTCTTCCGTCCCGCATATATATGCTGACAATTCCTGCCATCAACCAAGTTTCACCACCAGAGATGTCCCTTACCAGCTATACCGCCGCTACAAGCACTTCAAATATTGGAAGTATATCATTCGAGTTGATTAACAATTGTAGTAGCCAAACAATCTGGCCTGCAATATCCGGAGATGCCGTCATCAACTACCGAGTAACCAATGATCCACTGCCCAAGGGCTTGGCCTTGCAGCCTTACGATAGATACACCACCGATCCTCTTCCTCGCACTTGGAGCGGAAGGATTTGGGCCCGGCAATATTGCTCCATGAACGCAACGACATGTGCCATCGGCGGCTGTTCAAGTTCATCATGTTGGGGCAGGTCATCTACGAGTGTAACTCTGGTCGAAGTCACGGCTGAGGTAGACAAAGTGTGGTATAATCTAAGCCTTGGTTAGTCAATTGTCTAGTGTTGTAAAAATAACATCGTTAAATGCTGACAAGAGAAAGTTGACGGGTTTACCATAGGAATCAGCGTGGTTCCCTCGGAGCAGACATGCCCCACTCTTTCGTGCAATGTGCCCCCTTCCTTGGTCGAGACGAGTCGGGGAGCATGATATGCCCTGTAAGTAACCTGATTTGGTCAAGCGCTGACTACCGGCGTAGGCATTCTCGAAAAGATTTATGGTTGTTTGTCCAACTGTGCACTTTACGGGTCCGACGAGTATTGTTGCCAGGGACTTTTAAGGCACTTCAACCATGTCCTCCGAGTAATGAATGGTTCAAGAAGGTATGCCCGGATGCCTACTCTTATGCTCGCGACGATAGCGTTGTGAAAGGATGTCAGTTCGCGAAGATGAGCATATATTTCAACTGCCCTCAGTAGGCGGTACAAGTCACCTCCACATTTCTGAACGTTAAATTAAAAATATATTAAGCTATTAGAATGCATAACAAGCATTTACTTTTCTAAATGTCTTAGATTACCTGTAAATCAGTATAATTTGGTTGGCTCGAAGATAGAAAGTACCAGCAATTAATTTACCAGTTTTTATTGCTTTTTACAGGATCCATATGTAAGAGAAACAGTGAAATACTATACTATATATATAAAAAGAATACTACTGTACTGTACAATCCATCGATATACTCTCTAAAGTCTACTTTATCGAGCATACCATAACACAACGCCACACTATAAGTTTGGTTGCTTCATGGATCATAACGATAATCAGATTAAGTGCTATATATAGTTTACCTACCTCCTATGGCGTAGCTACGGCCGACACCATGTAATGCCGTCTAATGGATCATAGATGTGTATATGTACCCTTAGTGAGGTAAAGCATAATATAATTAAAAAAATCTTCCTATTTTTATTAATATCCTATTCAAAAATTACGGTTCTTCCACCTATTTCGTCGAGGGGGTTATTATTCAATTTCTTTTTTTTTTTTAGTTTCGCATATTTAGAACTTATGTCGCAAAGATAGATATTGCTTTATTTAGTAATAAAGTATTCGATTCAGCGTATAAAATCATCCCTCATTCACCTCTGTTATGCACTCACCCATTTCATAAGGACAATCATGAGCAACTCCGCATCTCCGAAATATATCTTTATTAACGGCCGAAAGGGCATGAGATCTGTTCCAAAAGGTGCAGAACCACCACCCTCAGCGAACGCCTTAATAGTGGGAATGAGGGCTGAGATCGTATACACGTTAGATAAGTCAACTCATATATTTTGTACACCTGACTGCTTCCGTATTCTCGATCGTCTGCTACCGAGACAATCAACCAAACAGGATATTATCTCCAAGAGAGCTTTCTCTGAATGGGTCGATGGTGATACACTAGAGCACTGGAGGCTCAGGAAAGGAACTGATAGTGCCGAGCCAAGTACAACGACGATGCCAGTTTCACAACCATTGGATGTCATACCTGGAGAGACGCGTGGGTCATCGTCGGGTGGGACAACATTGATGTCTGCCGAGGAGGGACTCATTGTATCCATGAAACGTCTAGAAGATATAGAGCGAAATTCGGAAGTGAAATCTGATGTAAGTTCCTTAGAGAATGCTCTTCAATTATTACTAATTTAATGATATTAGACTATTTCACGTTTTATAAAAGCCTTTTATGATGTTGTTTTTGAGTCTATGGGACAGACTACAAGAAGGCGGATTATTTGAGTTAAATACAACTATTATCCTCGGAAGACGAGAAGCTGTTTTTATACTTGTTATTATAGTTATCTATCTTGATATATAGCTTTTTTATTATTGAAATTTTGTTATGTAGTTATAGTACCTGAGTCCCTTGTTAGGCGTGGACTATTTTACTTACCCTAGACTGGCTTATTTTATTCCCCGTCTTGTAGGTACAGAGACTGCAGATTGCCTGACTGAATAGGAAGGGAGAAGCAAGCATCTTTCATCCTCCTTTAATAATGGAACTCTTGACTTCCTACCTTATGCTTCCATCAAAGCATCAATTGATCAGATGATATGTGATGCCCAATTTCACTTACCATTTTCTGTGATGCTGGTGTTCTACTCGGCTAAGTATCTCACTTACGACTTGGGGTGTGATGTTTTTTCTGTCCCAACAAACTATCTCTTCTTTTTCGTTTTTCAAAAAAGTGGACAACTAGACCGAATCTACAGACTCATTGTTGCAAGAGAGAGGAATCTGGTTTTGCATATGCATTATGTATATACTAAAAGACAGATATCCTGGCTTCACTTTGAGGCCAATATCCTTTCCCTAGGCATAAATACACAAAGCGAAAGTAGTCAAAATAAGGCACTATAGTATACTTCTCCGGACACCCAAGAGCGGCTTCCGGAACCTCTGTATCCTCCTTTACTATCCATACAAGAAGAAATAACCATAAAGGATTGCAGTGCTCTACCAGTGGGAGGATTGTAGACCATCCAGAAGAGAAAATGATAACTAAGCGCCAACTTCTTATAAGTTATCCAATATTTCCTGGGCCTCATCAGCCTTCTCTTTCTTCCAATCATGATACATTTTCGCAGCACCCGCCCTACATGCTGACCAATAACCCCAGCTAAGGATTGTGGATGTCCACTCACCAGTCCCTTCAGTACTACCCTGGTACCATACTTCAAACGGATAGCCAGTTGATTCGTTGCGCCTCTCGATTCTCACTGCACGGAACGCGTCATGAATATGCTTTATTCGTTTTGACTCATAAAAAGACTTCAAAGCTAGAAAGTTCTCTTCGGCACTGATCCAACAGTGGAGGAGTATTGACAGATGAATTTTTGGAGTTTGATTGTTGCCATATAGCGTGACTACTATAGAGTCTCCCTTGGGCTGTGTTATATCGAGTATCTCCCATTGTCTTTTGCTGCCTCTGATGATATGTTTCTGCTGCTTGTGGAACTCATAGCTCAGATTGCTAGGTCGAATCCTTTCTGTTTTATCGACTGCTTCATGTGACTGGTAATTGTCTGACGGGGACGCTTCTAAGGCTGGCATATCAGATAGATAAAGTGATGACTTGGCTGGAGCTTCAGGCTGGAAGTTGGGGAGAGGTTTAGCCCGCGACCGAGGATCGCATGTGATCGAATATCTAGGCGTTTCGATAGGGGTCTCGGGCGAGTCTGGCGTAGAGTCTGAGGTGTCAGTGGCCAACGAAGGGGTTCTAGCCGCGCGACGGGACTCCGTGCCACTGTGTAATGATGCTTGATGATCACCGTAGTCCACTATGCTTGACATATCAAGCCGATTTCTTTTCCCGTGTGAAGCAAATATCCTTGGGGTCACCTTATGGGCTCCATTTTTAGAATTAGGGAAGGCTGATTCACTAACGGCTCGAGACTCGAACGAGTTGGATTTCCTATCTTTCAGCACGATTGTTTCTCCATCCCAGACTTGTGATGCTGCTCTTTGTTCCTTGCCTGCATTCTGCTGGATTGCTGAAGGCATATCATTGTATATTGATTGGGTCGAAGACTTCTTATGAGCCGTTTTCTTCACGAGAGCCTGAATATTATTCCCATTGATTTTCGGGACGTATTCTATCTGTCTCTGCCCATGACCTCCTTCACTGTCATTAGCTAGTTTTGTGTCCAGCTCCTTCTGCAAGACTTGCACTTGTCCTTCTAAGTCTGCCGTGATGCTATCCATTATATTTACATAGTATTGTAGTCGATCTATGGTTGTTGAAGGGGACTCGTAATTCGGATTAATGTTGGTGGTTTTACGGATCGATTTGAGCTTGTTGTTCAGAAGATTTTCAAATTTCTTCCTATCTTCTTTCAAACTCTTCAGCTCTGACAGGGCTCTTTGAAGTTCCTTGTTCGAACGATCAGCAGGTTCCATAGAACCTAAACGTTTCGTTGACTTGAGTGCCTGCGTTTCATCGTTCTCAACCACCTTCTGGAAACGATCCACCTCTTGTTGGAGTGATTCGGCGCGTGATGAAATCCTCTTCGTCTCCTTCTTTTGGTTTTCTAAAAAGTCCATAAGCTCTATTAGCATGTTTTGCATAGTCTCGGCTTGTTTCTGGGGGTTTCGTTGAGTATTTCGTCAAAGAGAATAAGGGTTCTTCCTTTAACAGGCCTTCCTGCTGTCGCAACTTGTTCTCGACAATTCTCAATAATTTGAACAATTGCTTTAAGTGTGTCCTGATGGCAATCTTTCAAAAGCATGATTTCTTCTTCCAACACTTTCCTTCGACTTCCCAACTCGGTTTCTGTCTTCTTGAACTCCGAGATCTTAGTGGTAAGCTCTGCGCGTAAGTTTACGATATCGGTTTCAAGCCTATCCTTGTCTTGTTCAAGTATCTTGTTCTTTTGCGCCCATCGCTCACGGCTCAACTTATACTTATTTTCAAGCTTAACCATCTCGTCTTGAAGTTTTTGTCCCGCTGTCTCTGCTGTTTTCGTTGCCTTCATGGCCTTCATAAGCCTGAGGTTGTTCTCTCCGCATTTGTGTTTACAATTGTCAAGCTTTTCAACTTGCGGTTTCATTACGCCCTCGAGACTCGATCTCCTAATGTTCAAACCGGCCTCTCCTGTCTCTAGGTCGGCTCTGGTCCAGGATAAGGCTTGCGTGGATGCTAAGGTATCAGTGGCTAATGAAGGGTGTAGAACCTCATGGCGGGGCTCCGTGCCACTCCGTGGTGATACTTGATCATCACTAGAGCCTACCCCATGATTAGACAAGACCACTCCCTCATTTAATGGCCGTGTGGCAGACCTAACTGCAGTGTCACCTTCGAACATAATGGTTTCTTCATCCCATAGAGACGGGTCTTCTGATGCATCTCTTTGTCTCTCATCATGATGTGTACACTGTTTCATTGGCCGATTCATAATCCTCGCTTGGGCTGTTCTTTGCGCGAGGGTCCGAAGCTTACCGACTGCGGTGACGTGCGTCGTATGTTTTTGCTCGAGCACTCCTTCACTTTTATCG